>PVIH01004199.1:0-144822 GCA_004025045.1 Sigmodon hispidus
AAAATAAAGGAAAAAAAAAAAAAACAGAATAATGATAGCTGATTATCTCAGATCTGAATCACAATAGCCTTATATGCCTATATGAGATGGAGCACAAGTTCTTCATTACAGAGCATTAAAACTGAGACCTAAAAGAACCACCACCTTTGATACTGGAGATATAGCTCAGAATTTAAGAGTGCTTATGGCTCCTTCAGAGAACGGAATTTTTGTTCCCAGAATCCATGTCAGTCAGTTCACACAACTGTGTGTGACTCTAGCAGAGGGGGCAGAGATGTGTGTTTCCCTTTTTTCTAGCTTATGAGTGTACCTACATTCATCTATACATACACTAACACTGAAACATAACCACACACAATTAAAATAATAAAAATAAATCTAAAGTTTACCACATTAAACACAATTATAATTTGCATTTTTATTGATGATAATATATATAATATATATTAAACATATATAAACATATATTTACATATATGTATGTAAAAAACTTCCAATAGCTAAGACAATCTGATCAAAAAAACAGCAGAGCTGGTGGTTTTGTAATGGCTAAATTCAGGACATTAGTCAGTTTCTCAGTAACTGAACAGCATGGTGTCAAGATTAAAACAGGCATGTGAACTAATAAAACAGAACAGACATGTCAGAAATAAATCCATACAACTTAAGACAAATGAATACCAACAAAAGCATCAAAAGTATACAGCAGAGAGACAGCAGCCTTTCAGCAAATGGTGCTCAGAAATTGAACCCCTATAACTCATGCAATATAAAAATCAACTCGATTTCGATCAAAGAGTTAAATGTAAGATGGGAAACTGAAAGTACTGTAAATAGAGGGCATGCACTCAAGATGCTGTCATGCACAAGGCTTTGCATCAAGGGATTCCAAAATCACAGGCAGCAAAGGCAAGATTTAATAAATGGGTTTAAATCACAGTAAAAGGCTGCATATCAAAGGGGAAAATCAACAAAATGAAGAGAAAAATTACAGAGTGTGAGCTATATGTTTAACAGGAATTCAATAAGTGGAACACAGACTCAAAATTTAAAAATAAGGCTCAGGGAACATCACAAAAGGCTTGAAAAACTTGTAAAAGCCTGAGGATCAGAGTTTGCTGTGCAACGTAGTCTCCTAGATATTTTGTTTCTAGTAACATCAAAAGCTATACTAACATGACTTTCTAAGCATGAGTTGAACAAGAACAAAAGACAATAGATTAGGAAAATCCCACAGAAGTCTCAATTCCACACAAAGAAATACAGGTAAATAAGGAATGCTGAGAGTAGATAAAATGGTCTTTTCAGGGAAAAGTACACAAATTGTTTTCCGAATATCAAATGGTCAGCACTAAAAAAATAGATACAAGTATCATAGAGAATGAGCAAATTATAGTTATGGTTATATATACTCATATCTGTACGTTAACATTTGCATGTATCAATAGTCACTGTGAAAAAAGAGAGGCTATGAATTTGAAATAGGGCAAGGAGGGTTGTATGGAAGGTTGTGGATCAAAGAAAGGGAAGGGAGAAATGATGTAACTGTATTAGAATTTTTAAAAGAAAATAAAAATAAGATTAGAAAAAAGCAATATAATTAAACAATGGACAAATACACTGAATAGATTATTTCTCTGAAGAAAAAGTATACAAAGCTAAAAGTATATGAAAATGCACAATAGCATCAACAACCATGGAAATGTAAACACATGAGTAAAATTATAATGAGATACAACCTCACCACACTTAGAATATCTAATATGCAAAAACAAAGAAAACTATAAACAAGTATTGATGCATAAAAAGAACCTATGTGCACTGTTAGTGGAAATGCAAATTGATATACTTACCATGGTAAACATTATGAGGGTTCTAAAAGTCATATATGATCTAACCATCCCAATCCTGGATTTCTATCAAAGGGAAAGGAAATTAACAAACCAAGGCTTAATCATACCTATGTTTGCCACAACACTATTCAAAATAGCTAAGATATAACATTATACTAAAGGCCTGTCATGAGGAAGATCTGTATATATATATATATATACTTATAAAAAAGGACCATAAACAGAAAAAAAAGAGAAATGAAAATAGTACACTAATGATAAAGATGAACCGAGTCCTACTAAGTTTTAAAATGATAGAATCATAAGAATTATGTTAAGTAAAAACAAATAAACTAGACATGGAAATAGAGATACCTCACAATCTCTCTCATATGATAAAAGCATAAAAACTTCAACTAAAAGTAAAATGATCATTACTAGAGTTTAAGTATATGTGATAGGGATCAGGTACAAAAAGGTTGCTGCATATAAATAATGCACACTGTATGCCAATAGGTAACAATCTCATTTAACTCCATTAGCATGTCTAATAAATCCATGTTAACTACAATAAGAAAATAAATATATACTACTATCCATTAATGTGCTATAGGCACTGGAAAATGTATACTATGAGGAAAATTATCAAACATAAAAATTAATCTCACAGGGAAATATGATTAGAATATATGTGGATTGCTTTATGCAACCACAGACTCACACACCTGCCTATGGACTAAGGCAGTCCTGGGAACCATTTAGATTCTCTGGGTGAAGATACAATCACCAAGAAATTCTGATTCTTTCTAACCACAGACTATTAAATAACACCCACAGATGAAGTGGAAAGGCACTCTGTATGCTGTAAATAAAGGACTGCTTTGGCCTATGTAGAACACCATAGAAGTGGGTGGAGAATCAGAGGACAGGGAGGTAGGAGAAGGGCAGAGTTAGTCAGTCTCCATCTGACCTCCAAAGAAGACAGACATGTAAGAGATACAGGTGAGCCACGGGCTGAGCCACATGGTGGGTTGATTAGTAGAAATGGGTTGATTTAAGACAAAAGAGCTAGCTAGTAATGTGTTTGAGACATGGGCCAAACAGTATGAAGTAATATAAGTGTCTGATCCACTTCTTTGGGGGACAAAAGCCGCCGTGGACCAGGTTCCAAAAACCTATGAGCCCAAGTGGGCCGAAGGAAACTTTTTACAACACATGGACCTATATCCCATAAGTCTATAAGAGCGCTCCTTCCATTACAACTATCCAATGTTGTAATGTGTCAGCATGTTAATCACAAAGAATTTGTGCTAGAATCCCTATAGTAAACTGTGCATGTACAACCTTTAAAGATCAGGAAACTCAAAACTCAGAAGTCAAACTTGAACTTCAGAAAGTAGAACTTGAGGATGGATCTAGTGGAAAAATTTTTCTTTCCTACCTTGGCTCTCATCTTCCTACTAAAGATACTTTCTCAACAAGCAGCTGAAAGGCACTTGCTAAGCTTCTTGGAACCATGATTACAAGAATGAGGCTTTTGATAACACCAGTGCAAATTGAACATCATTGTACTGACCTCCTATTCCTTCCTGATTCATGCCTTGTCCCAGGCTTCTACAATTGTCAATATGCTTCTCTTTCCATAAGGTGGTATATAAGTCTTTCCCACCAACATTAACACAAATTTGAATGCTGCATGTGGGTGAGATGTATAAAAATAAACACATTGCTGAGAAATTAATATATGTAACTCTAATTAAAATAAAAACTCATTCCTATAAGAACTCTTACATGAAGGAAATCTCATGAGACAGAGAGTAACACTCTCACCAGCTATGAGCTAGAAATAAAACAGCAAACCACATAAATAAAAGAGGTGACATGGGTGAGAATAAGCAACACAAAACTCTAGGAAAAAGTCTAAGATTAGAAAACTGTTATGGGTAATCTATTAAATATCTGTAAATATTTTAATCATTTCTATTTATTACTAAGAACTATAAGTCTATTTATTTTTTTAACTGATTCTGAAAATCTTGAATACTTTACAAATCTTTTGATAAGATCCAAAATGGCTAGAACAGGACCCCGTGTCTACCAGCAATTCATCAAAGTTATCACTACTTCTTACTTATATGCTTAACAGCCTAACATCACTATTTCTAGAGTCCTGTCTTGTATCATTAAGTCCAGCATATGGCAATTGTCTCCCAGGGACCTAGGATGTATTTGTAGACACCACATCCTCACACAGTTAGTAATAGTGTCCCTTTTCCACATTATAGCCTGCTTTATTCATAATTTTTTGTTTATTGATCTTTACATTCTATTCAAAGTTTCTCCTCCTTCCTGTCTTGTCAGTTACTTGCCCTGCCCCTCTTCCTCCATCCACTCCTCCTCTGCTGTTTCTCTTCAGATTCAGGCAGACCTCCCAAGGATATCAGCCAGCCAACTTATATCAAGTTGCAGTGAGACTAAGCACCTCTCCATCTATTAAGGATGGATGAAGCAATCTGGTAGGAGGAATGGGTTTCCAAAAGCAGGAATGAGAGTCAAAGACAGCCCCTGATCCCACTGTTAGGAGTCTCATACGAAGACCAAGTTACACAACTGTAACATACATATATATATGCAGAGGGCCTAGATCAGTCCTGTGTAGGCTACCTGGTAGCTGTTAACCTGCTTTTTTATCTAGTTATGCAAATCTTTTTTTTTCTCTTTAAGGACTGGACCCTGTTCACAAATTCTGGAAAATGACCTTAGGCATAAAACCCAGACACATGTTGAAAATTTTTTCTCAAGGATCTCTGCTCCATGATATTCTGCCTAGTAGAGTTTCCTCCTATAATTCTTTCATGTATAAAGTTGCTTATAATTTGGAGTACCATCTAGAAACAGCTCTCAACTGTGGCTAAAATAAAGCATCTATAGTATTGTATTTAGAGCAAAGCACTGACAGCAATATTTGGGTGTGAATGTAATAATAAGTCCTGTATAGTTGACTAAGTAAATCACTATGCACATTTATATTTGTATTCCATCCTACTTTAGAAACAATAACAAATAGTACTAGAAAGATGCCTCAGAAGTCAGGAGTGCACATTCTTTTTTGGAGGGGTCCTGAGTTGGTTTCCTAAAATAGTATCCTCAGGCATCTCACAACCACATTGAAACTCCAGTCAAGGAGATCTAGCAAACTTGATTTCTATTGTCATCTGCACGCATATACAGATTTTCACACAGACAGACACATACACATAATTAAAAAACATAGAAATGAGTTTAGGGTAAATTAATAAGTTTCTGAAAAAATACACACACATATGCATAGGATAACCTAGAGAGAAAACTTCCTTTACAATATCATTAAGATTATTTGTGATTTAAAAAATGTAAATTTCAAACTAAATTTTTATTAGTAATGGCTAAACAAACTATAACAACACACTCTCTCTCCCACTCTCCTCTCCCTACTTTTTCCTTCCATCATTAACTCTCTTCTCCCTTCTTTAAGACTATTTTCTTGCCTCTTAATAGCTGCTTGTTGGTTCTGATCCCCATTCTGCTCAGTGATCACTGCTGCCTTTGGTGTTGTTTTCCCTTGTGAAACTCTCTTCTTGCTATTGCTGAAAAGTAAAATGAAGGCTATACCTCCTATGGCAAATGTGACATGCCTATTTTCAGGAAGGATTTAAATAGTAAACAAATGGCATAACTGATTTCCTTTTAAAGTGTCAGGCTCAGAGTTTTCCCTAAGCCTAGATTTGAATATTTGAAAAGTTTCTTTATGTCTTTCAAAATCTTGACAGGCATGGGGATTTGGGACATGCCAGAATATGTCAAACTGCATCAGTCCCTCAGTCTTTCAGTCTCCAAGAATGATGAAGACTGTCTTTAAAATTAGTTCCCAGAGAATGGTTCTGTCAAAGTGAGTACAAATAAGAATTCTTTCCCTGAAAATTAAAAATATAATATGGTAATTAGACCTAGAAGTTCACCAAATCAATTTTCCATCTCCCACCAAATATCTCATAACCACTATTTTCTAAAAAAAAAAAAGTGCTTTATCTTTTAGTATTTGAACAATTGAGAACTTAAAACAGTTAATAGATAAATATTTTCATCAAAATTTATCCTGTATATTTGGATTGCATTTTTTTGCTGGGGAGTATCTTATCAATATAATAATCTAAAATAAATATCTCACAGAAGCTCTGACTTCTGAAAGCTGAGTTCTATTACTCAGTGCCCAAGTTATATAATATATTATATACTGAAATACCAAATAATCTAATTTAAAGAAGAAGTACAGATCTGAACAAAAAGCTCTCAACAGAAGAACTGATCAACATTCTTAGACTTCAGGGAAATGAAAATAAAAACAAATCTGAAATACCATCTTACCCCTGTCAGAATGGCTAAGATCAAAAACACTGTTAACACCCTCTACTGGAGGGGATATAGAGTAAGGGGAATACTCTTCCATTGCAAGTATGAATATAAACATGTACAAACACTTGAAAATCAATATGGTGGCTTGTCAGAAAACTGGAAATCAATTTACTAGCAATACCCATTTTGGGCATATACCTAAAGGATGCCCATTCATAGAACTAGGACATTTGCTCAACTATTTTCATATTATTTGTAATAGCCAGAACCTGGAAAAAACTTAGATGCCTGTAAATCAAAGAATAGATAAAAATAAAATGTAGTACATTTACACAATGGAATACTACTTAGCAGTTGCAAAATGAAATCCTGAAATTTGCAGGCAAATAGATGGGCTATGGGAAAAAAAAAAAACATCCTGAGTGAGATAATACAAATACAGAAAGACAAACACAGTATGTACTTATAAGTATATTTTAGACAAAAAGAGAAAAAAAAAACAGGCTACAATTCATAACCCTGAGTAAATAGGTAACAGGAGGACCCAAAGAGGAACATTCATTGTTTCCCACTTGGAAGGAAAAATAGAAAATATCTCCTAAATAACCTGGGATCATATGGGGAAGAGGAGAAGGAGAGGTAGAAAGAGAACATGAGGAAATAGAATAACAGAGTTAGGGAAGGGTCAGATTGGGAACAATGAAATATATATCTTGATAGAGGAATCTGTCTTGGGGTTGGAGAGAAATCAGGTGCTAGGGAAATACCAAATAATCCACAAACATAACCCAAGCTAAGACTTCAAGCAGTAGTGGAGCAGGTTCTGGAACTGCCCTTCCCCTGTAATCAATCAATGGCCACTCTAATTGTTATCACAGAACCTTTATTCAGCAACTGATGGAAGCACATGCAGAGATCCACAGATAAACATTGGGACATGCTCCCAGTACAGTGTAAGTAATTGAGGTGAGATTAAATGAGAAAAATGGTCAAAACCATGATGAGAAAACCCACAGAGACAGTTGACCTGAGCTACTGAGTACTCACTAACTCTGGACTGACAGCTAGTGAAGCTGCATAGGACCAAACTAGAAACTCTGAATGTGGATGACAGTTGTATGATTTGAGAAGTTTATGGGGCCTCTGGCAGTGGGATCAGGAGTTATCCTTCCTGTATGAACTGGCATTTGGAGCCCATTTTCTAAAGAAGGATACCTTATTCAGCCTTGATACTGGGAGGAGGGTCTTGGTCTTGCCTCTACTTGATATGTCAGACAGTATTGACTTCTCATGGGAGTACTTATACTCTCTAAAGTGTGGAATCTGGGAGTGAGGGAAAGAGGAGAGGATGGAAGAACAGTTGTTAGTATATAAATAATTTTTTTAAACTGAAATATAAATAAGTACCAAATAATTCAAATAAAAATAGGCAACAGATCTAAACAGAGAATTCTCAACAGATGACATTTAAAAAATTGAGAATCAATCTCCCCAAGGACCCAGCAATACCACTTCTGGGTGTATGCCCTAAAGATACACAGTCATACTCCAAAGGTATTAGCTCAACTATGTTCATAGCAGCATTATTTGTAACAGTAAGAACCTGGAAACAACCTAGATGTCCCTCAACTGAAGAATGGATTAACAAACTGTGGTGCATCTACACAATGGAGTACTACTCAGCAGTAAGAAAAAATGATATCCTAAAATTTGCAGGCAAATGGATGGACTTGGAGTATATCCTCCTGAGCAAGGTATCACAAACTCAGAAAGGTAAGCAGGGGTTGTACTCACTCATTAGTGGTCTCTAAACAAACAAACAAACAAGAAAAAATCTAAGCATGCCCAAGCTGCAAACCACAACCACTGAACAGCTTGGGATCAGAAACACCCTGGACTGACTCCTTGGATCCCACTCCCCTGATCCCCTGAGAGGAACACCTGACTCACTCTTGAGGTGGGGGTGGGGGTGTGGGGGGAGCTGGATCTGCCAGGAGTGGAGACTGAACTAAGCAATATTGGGACAATAGGACCTTGGGACTGCCTGCTGCCTGCTCAGGGAGGGGATGGGGAGTTGTGGAGAAGAAAGAATGACCTGATGTGGCGGGAGGGGGAAGGGACCTTGAATAAGGATATACAAGGACAGAAAGTGTTATTTCTTTGAATAAATAAATAAATAGATAGATAAATAAATATATAAAAAAGAATCCATCAACATCCTTAGTCCCTTAGTTAACTAGGAAATGCAAATCAAAAATACTCTTGAGATTCTATCTTATACCTATCTAATATCTAATGGATAAGATAAAAAAATCCATTAAAGCTTATATTTGAGAAAATGTGGCATGAAGGAAAGACTTCTCCACTCTTTGCAAGAGTACAAACTTGTACAGTTTGAAAATCAATATGGCGACTTTTCAGAAAATTGGGAATCAATCTACCTCAAGACCCAGGCATAGCACTTTTGGGTATATACACAAGGAATGCTCAATCACAACAAAAGGACATGTGCTCATACATGTTCATAGTAGCATTATGTGTAATAGCTAGAACTTGGAAACAAACTAGATGTCCCTCAACCAAAGAATGGATAAAGACAATGCAGTATTATACATAATGAAGTATTCCTCAACATAATGACATAAAACTTGCAGACAAATGGATGAAACTAGAAAATAGCATCCAGACTAAGGTAACTCAGACTCAGAAAGACATATTTTGTACTTATTCATAAGTAGATAATAGATGCAAAATATAACCATACTACAACTTTAGCTTGAGAGAAACTAGGTAACAAGGAGGACCCTAAGAGAGATGCATAGATTTCCCTGGGAGGAAGAAATAGATGAGATGTCCAGAGCAAACTGGGGACAAGAGTAGGCAATAGTAGAGAGGGGTTGGAGAATGAGATATATGAGGGAACAGGATGGATGAGCTGGAACAGGGACATCATGGGACAGCAATGAAAAAGATATCTTGATAGAAGGAGACATTATGGGGTTAGGGAGAATCCTGGTGCTTGGAAAGTTCCCAGGAATCCACAAGTATGACCCTAGCTTAGACTGCTAGCAATAGTGGAGAAGGTATCTGAGCTGACCTACCTTGATAATGAAACTGGTAATTACCCTAATTGTCATCATCGAGCCTTCATCTAGTAACTGGTAAAAACAGATGCAGAGATTCACAGCCAAGCACCAGTCCAAGCCCAAGGAGTCCAATTAAAGAGAGAGAAGAGCAATTTTAGGATCGGGCTCAAGATCATGATGGGGACATCTACAGAGGAAATTGCATCAAGAGAGTGAGAACTCACAAACTTTAGACCCACATCTATGGGATCTGTATGGAACTGTACTAGGTTCTCTGCATAAGGGAGATAGCTGTGTAGCTTTATCTGTTTAAGGGTCCCCTGGCAACAGGATCAGATTTATCTCTGGTACATGAGCTGGCATTTTGAAGCCCAATACCTATGGTAGAACACCTTGCTCAGCCTTGGAGCCAAAGAGAAAGGCTTGGGCCTGCGTTGACTGAAAGTACAAGGCTTTGCTGACTCCCCATGGGAGGCCTTAACTTTTTGGAGGAAGGTGTAGGGTTGGGTTGGGCCTGAAGCTGGGGGAGAAGCTGGGGGAGAGAGGATAGTGAGAGTTGTAGTTGGTACGTAAAATGAATTAAAACATCCTAAATAAAAAGATAAAACTTATTTCTTAATAATGTCCTTCTGCATTTTGTTATAACATGTTCTCTGTGAAAACTAGGTGTTAAGAAGCCACATTCTGTGTTCAGTAATTTCTTCTCAAATTATTTGAGAAATTATTGGTGAGTCCCTTAAATTATAAAGTAACACTGTTAATTTAAATTGAGTGGATCAAAATGATGGAATTCCTGGTACAATTAAGTCATTACTTCCTTACAGTACAAGTTAATGATTAATTTATTGATGTTGCAGGTGTAAAAGAATCCCCTAAGTCAAGTTCCCTGTGATTCTAAAAATGTAAAACACAACACAGCTGTGACTCTGAATTTGTTTCTTCACAGAGAAAATAAGAATGTTTTCTATTTTCCAACCTGTGTATTATTTCAGAAATATTTATTCAGTTTTTCAAAATTATTTATACACTTTTCACATGATTATATTTTTAATATAAATTGATACTTGAGGGGATCCCTGCAGGTGTCCAATCAGACAGTGAAAAGCAAAGACATAAAAGTTAAAATCCAATTCAGATTGACTTTGGCAACCTGGACCAGAATATAAGGAGTCTAATGTCAGGTGGTTCATTGTCAGTTTATTTAAAGCACAGTTCATTAGGTAAAGGTATTCTAGGTAATATTCATTCCAGTTCCATGTGCACAATAAAGCTTAAGATGTGATTACATAGAAACTTTTTTTTTTTTTTTTTTTTTACAAAATATATTTCACCATGATGGTGAGTTCTATAGCTAAAAGGCCTAGAATCTAGTCTGGATTTGATGAATAGCATATATTTCAGTGGGCTGTAAATACATGTGACATCTCCCCTATGGATGATAATGGTCTAGGGATGGAAGAGACTTTGATAATCATTCTGGGCAATTTGAGTGAGGTCTGTCTCCACAGATACCAAAATCATCACAGAATGTTTATACAATCCACTCTCAGACTTCCAGGCAGGAAAACAGGTATTTTATCTCATTATGAAGAGGCCACTAGGTTTTAAGAGGCCCTGGTTTCCCTAGGAATCTGTGGGCACAAGAACGTTTGTGCCTCCAACAGATTCTGAAGATTTTACTAAGACTCTGTTACAGCACATTCTGTGATTCATAATTTAAAAGCATTTTCTGGGGGATCTAGGATATCTTTCCAATGATAATCAGCACCCTACTAAATATAACTTCTCATAACCTAAAGAGACTGCTCCCAGTATTCCACTGACTTCTCCAGGTGGATAATTCCCTCACCTACATTTCTAGTCTAGCTTTCTTGGCATATACTCAGATCTTCAGTTCTACCTCCAAATGAGATCTATGTATAGAAATGGCTAGATAAACTCAAGTTCAACAACAACCCTATTGGAAGGCAATAAAGGAAACTCATAGTGTTTAAATATCAGAATCCTGTGGTCATTATCAAATTCAGTATTTTGTGTGTAGGGACTTTCTCATTACTGGTTGGTTTGATTGCATTTCAAGAAGACTTTAAGTATACTTTTCTCTTTGTCTTTTATGATATATACTTTGTGTACTAAAGACAGTTTGAAAATATTTCCATTCTAATTTGTGAATGTTCCTGTATCTGAAGTTATTTTGTAAGGAAGCTTTAAGTGTTAAAACATACTGGTTTTCATATATCTGTGACTGACTGGTGCTATAACTGACAAAATGCCTGCAATTAGTAACCTTGAAATAAGACTTTTAAATACTGAGTAGTTTACATGACCAGTATTGATAGATTTGTCAATAATGACCTCTGGCAAATGCTTCCTAGGAACTCAAAATAAAATTATAATTATAGATTGTGGGTAATAGTAGAATTCATTGGTATAGCATGTGCTTAGCAAAGAAGATTTGGCCTTGAAGAGAAAAAGAAAGACAGATGAAGGATATTGGTTTTGACTTACAGATCTATATTTCACTTAGTAATATTCATATTGGCCATTATAATACATATAATAATTATACAAACTAGTGTTGATAAATGTATGCAAATATTTGTCATCAGGAAGAAGGTCTTAACCAATATCAATTTTAATAAAAGCTAATTATTTGAATGGGATTCAAATACAATCTTTTCAACAGCCTAAGAATACTCAAATGCTGGACAACAAAACCTGTACCCCATGGAAACAACACACACAGAGATGAGACTAAAGCAAGATTTCACTGTGTGTTCCTATATTATTCTTCAAGTATAAAGCTCTCATAAAATAGATATTTTTATTGATTTGTATTTAATGATATATTTCAAATATGCTCCTTCTAAATACCCGTATGATTCTGATTAGCAAGACATTTTGTCCTTTGAAAAAAACAAATAAGTTAGTTTTGATGGCACATACTTTACATACAATCATTATTTAAATATACCTTCATTTTATAAACAAATGTTCTTTCAGTCTCTAGAGATATAAGTCATAGAAAAAAATTTGGATTAGCTTTCCTGAGATTAAAGAAGTGTGGGAAAAATAACTCATTAAGAGGAAAGCTTTATTTTTGCTTATCATTTAGAAGTTCTGTTCCATGCCTACGACAATACTATTGCTTTGTACTCCAGCAAAAGTATATTACAGTAAAAATGTAAGGAAAGTCTGCTCATCTCTTAGAAAGAAAAAGAGAAGTAAATAGGAACAGAAAAAAATATTCCCACAATGCTCTTAGAATCCATGTCTCAGACAGGCAGTGAGAATGTACACCTTTACTCCAAACACTCTCGAGGCCAAGGCAGGCAGATCTCTGAGTGGGATCCCCTGGAACTGAAGTCACAGATGATCGTGAGCTGCCACATTGATGTTAGAAACAGAGTAACACCATTGTCTCCAAAAAGCAAGTGTTCTTTACCACTAAACTCTCTGTCAAACTACATATATACATACATATATATATATACGGATATATAATAATTTCATTTATTAGGAATCATTTTAGCATCTAATTATCATTATAGGAGTATGTTTTATTTAACAACTATGTTCTTCTTAGTAAAGTGTTGAACAAGTTCAAAAATAGCAAAGTTAATACACAATATTTAAATATAAAGATCTCTGCTCAAGATGATCTGGTATACTGAAGATTAGATCACATTATTTTTAGCATGTGCTTGTTAATCTAATTATGTTATTAAAAATTCAAATTTGTGTTTTATTTTTGGTTAAATCTCTCACTCTCTATCTCTCCTCTCTCTCTCTCTCTCTCTCTCTCTCTCTCTCTCTCTCTCTCTCTCTCTCTCTGTTTGTCTTTGTGTGCATGTGTGTGTCTGTGCCTATGGAGGTATGATCACAAGAGTACAGGTGCCCACAGTGGGAGAAAGAGAGTTATTCCAATCCTTTGTGGCTGGCATAACAGGAGATATGTGCACTGCTGTATATACTTCAGACCAAACTGAGATTCTATTCAAAACACTAGATTCTCCTAACCATTTGAACCATATCTCTATCCCTCCAAATGACATTTTCCTTCACATGCAGTAGATATTAGGACCAGAGTATTTACTACACCATCTTTTTGTTTGCTTTCCTTCTTCTGCTCCATTTCCTTGTTTAGAATGCTGAGAACATATTCTAAATGAATGTTCTTCTTTTGATTTCAACAAACTTTCATTCCCCTTTTAATTTCAAACACAAATTGCTTATCATATTATATGTAAATATATGTGTTGATTCTCTGATAAATCTATACACATTTAAGGCTATCATTCAATGGCAGATTTTTTTTTTCATTTGAATTTAATAAAATCATAAAACCAAGTGGTTAATCCAAACTATCTTGGATACAAATTGTGGTTTGAAAACATATAGACATATGACACAATACTTTTGCATTTATGGTAGGAAGAAAATAAAAACATTAATATGACCACCTCAGATGACTGTCTAAATTAATTCAGACTGGAATTATAAGAAAACATTAAAGAAAATTGTTTCTGAGATTGTGACATTGTAGTCACAAATAGAGTTAATGTAACATTTAAAACTCATAGCTGTCTCAGTGTCATTTAACAAAGTGGAACGCTGTGAATTTCATTGTGAATGGACTCCCTATGTTGAGTGAACAAACAAAATCCATGAAGCTCAATCAGAATCCATGGATAACAAATTGGATTATATTAATTGGCATTTATGATATAATTATAGTTGTTTTTAAAACCGCCTTCAAATCATCATTAACCACATACTACTAGATGTCATGGTAGGATGTCAATTATTTTATGATTTAATTAATGCAGAAGAATCAGTTTATAAGATATTAAGAGATGTCACTGATTAAGAGGTTCTGATCCACTTATTGTAGGGAGCCTAGGAGTTTGGAAGAGTCTAAGCAAGATGCCATTAATCAAATGTGACATGATGCTCTTTACATTATCTGTTTGAAAAATAATTTAATTAATAAAATTAGTTTAATTTCCATGTTTAAGTTTAAGTAGAAACATGGTCATCTTATACAATTAAGAACGAAAGTATTTTGCTAGTTAATTCTCAAATGTAAAATGACTATAATGTAGGAAATTTTATTTTGGTTCAAAAATTCATAGCACTAGATGCCTATATATATAAAAAAAAAAAACAAGAGAAATCTCACACAAGAAACCTAACAACTCAACTGAAGGCTTCAAAACAACTAGAAGCAAACTCACTTAGGAGGAGTAGACAGCAGGAAATAATCAAACTTAGAGCTGAAATCAGTACAATAGAAACAAAGAGAACAATAAAAAGAATCAATGAATCAAAAAATTGGTTCTTCGAGAAAGTCAACAACATAAACAAACTCTTATCCAAACTAACCAAAGACAGACAGAGAGTATTCAACTTAACAGAATAAGAAATGAAAAGGAAGGCGTAATGACAGATACCCAGGACATCCAGAGAATTATGAGGTCATACTTTGAAATTCTATACTCTACTAAAATGGAAAAATCTAAAAGAAATGGGTAGCTTTCTGGACAAGTACCAATTAACAAATTTAAATTAAGAACAAATTAAAAACCTAAACAGACCTATAACACCAAAAGAAATTGAAGTTTAATTAAAAGTCTCCCAAATAAAAAAAGCCCAGGACTATATAGATTTACTGCTGAATTTTACCAGACATTCAAAGAAGAACTAATACCAATACTCAACAAAATGTTCCATACAGTGGAAACTGAAGGAATGCTGCCAAACTTTTTTTATGAGGCCACAATCACCCTAATACCCAACCACTCAAAGATGCAACTAAGAAAGAGAACTACAGACCAATCTCCCGCATGGACATTGATGCAAAAATATTCATCAAAACTCTGGCAAACCGATTACAACAACATATAAAAAAAGTCACCCACCACGATTAAGTAGGCTTCATCCCAGAAATCCAGGGATGGTTTAACATAAAAAAAAGTATAAATGCCATCTATCATATAAACAAATTGAAGAGAAGAAAATCCACATGATCATCTCCTTAGATGCTGAAAAAGCTTTTGACCAAATCCAACACTCCTTTATGATAAAAGTCCTGGAGAGATCAAGAACACAGGAAAAAATTCCTATGTATAATAAAGGCTACTTACAAGAGGCCTACAGCCGACATCAAACTAAATGGAGAGAAACTCAAAGCAATTCCACTAAAATTAGGACCTAGTCAAGGCTGTCCCCTCTCCCCTTATCTATTCAATATAGTTCTCAAAATTTTAGCCATAGCAATAAGGGAACAAAAGTAGATAAAGGGGATACAAATTGGCAAGGCATCAGAGAAATGCAAATCAAAACAACTTTGAGATACCACCTAACACCTCTTAGATTGGCTAAGATAAAAAGCACAGATAACTGCCTATGTTGGAGAGAATGCAGAGCAAGGGGAACACTCCTCCATTGTTGGTGGGAGTGTAAGCTTGTTCAGTCACTTTGGAATGCAATATGGCGGTTTTTCAGAAAATTAAGAATCAATCTCCCCAAGGACCCAGCAATACCACTTCTGGGTGTATACCCTAAAGAGGCACATTCACACTCCAAAGGTAACTCAACTATGTTCATAGCAGCATTATTTGTAATAGCAACAACCTGGAAACAACCTAGATGTCCCTCAACTGAAGAATGGATTAACAAACTGTGGTACATCTACACAATGGAATACTACTCAGCAGTAAGAAAAAATGATATCTTAAAATTTGCAGGCAAATGGATGGATTTGGAGAATATCCTCTTGAGAGAGGTATCACAATCTCAGAAAGATAAACAGGGGATGTACTCACTCATTAGTGGTCTCTAAACAAACAAACAAGAAAAAAAGCCTAGCATGCCCAAGTGGCAAACCGCAACCACTGAACAGCTTGGGATCAGAGACACCCTGGACTGACACTTCGGATCCCACTCCAACTATAGAAACACCTGATTCACTCTTGAGGGAGGGGGGACAAAACTGGATTTGCCAGGAGTGGAGACTGATCCAAGCATTATTGGGTCAGTGGGACCATAGGACTGTCTGCTCCCTGCCCAGGGAGGGGATGGGGAGCTGTGGAGAAGAAAAAATGACCTGATGTGGTAGGAGGGGGAAGGGACCTTGAATAAGGATATACAGGGATGGAAAAAAAATTCAGAGGGAAAACTGCACACAAAGTAAATATATGTGTAGCAATCTTATTTGCATTATCACCCTTGATAAGTCATGCTTATGATTTTTATCTTCTTTATAGTTATTGTTAAATTCTCACCATTTTAAATTCATTTTATTGCTTTTCTTGATAAATACAACATAAAGAAAGAAAAAAAAAGAAAAAAGAAAAAAAACAAATTGGCAAGGAAGAAGTAAAACTATCTCAATTTGTAGATGATATAATTATATACATAAGTGATCCACAATATTCTACCAGGGAACTTGTACAACTGATGAATACCTTCAGCATTGTAGCAGGATGCAAGATTAATTCAAAGGAATGAGTAGCCCTTCTATACACTAAAGGCAAACAGGCTGAATAAGAAATAAGGAAAACATCACCCTTTATAATAGCTGCAAATAGCATTAAATACCTTGGTGTAACTACAAAGAAAGAAGTAACAGATCTGTTTGAAAAAACTTAAAATCACTGAAGAAAGAAGCTGAAGAGGATATCAGAAAATAGAAAGATCTCCCATGATCCTAGACAGGTAGGATCAACATAGTGCAAATGGCAGTCTTACCAAAAGCAATCTACAGATTCAATGTAATACCCCTCAAAATCCCAACACAATTTTTTACAGACCTTGAAAGAACAATGCTCAATTTCATTTGGAATAACAGAAAATCCAGGATTGTCAAAACAATTTTGTTCAACAAAAGAACCTCAGGAAGCATCCCATCCCTGACTTCAAGTTATACTATAAAGCTACAGAATGGGAAAAAATATTCACCAACCCTACAAGTGACAGAGGACTGATCTCTAAAATATATAGAGAACTCAAGAAACTAGAGCCCCAAACCTTAAATATCCCAATCAAAAAATGGGGTTCAGAACTAAAAAGGAAATTCTCAGCATAATTACAAATGGCTGAAATGCACTTGAAAAAGTGCTCAACATCTTTAGCTATCTGAGAAATGCAAATCAAAACCAATTTGAGATACTACCTTCCACCTGTTAGAATAGCTTAGATCAAAAACACAAATGACAACCTATGCTGGAGAGGATGCAGGACAAGGGGAACACTCCTCCATTGTTGGTGGGAGTGTAAACTGGTTCAACCACTCTGGATGCAGTATGACAGTTTCTCAGAAAACTGGTAATCACTCTACCCAAGGATCCAACAATACCACTATTGGACATTTACCCTAAAGATGCACATTTGCACCCCAAAACATTAACTCAACTACGTTCATAGCAGCATTATTTGTAATGCCATTCTTAAAAGTTTCTCATATAAGAAGACTAGTCTTACAAAGACCTTGGGACCTTGGGACCTCCTGCCCTGCTGGGAAGGAGATGAAGTGATGGGGAGAATAGAGAGTAACTGGGATGGGTGGGAGGGTGAAAGGAATTTGAACAATGGTAACATGACTTTATTCATAATAAAAAACAAAAGCAAAGAAAAAATGAAAGAACATCCAAAAAATGGTTAAACAATGTCAATTAGAGAATAGATGTAGAATCATTTGGTAGGCATTCATAAACCATTATGCAGTTTTGATGTGATATCAATTTTACAAGTTGGAAAGTTTTGTTTTCTGGTTTCCATTTGTTGAGACCCTCCAAAGTAACCAACATAGAATTGCAATATGTGTATTTTCTTTTGTGTTAGTAAGAGTATGTTTTGAAAATAATAAAGAAATTGTGGTGATACAATTTTATGAATGTATCTTCCTTTCTGAGACTGGAAGTTTTGCTGGATCTCACAAGTGAGTTTATAATATACCTTGAAGTCATTTAGTACATGGCCTAATGTCCTGCTGTTTACTCAGCCTGTTTATCTCATCAGCCTCTAAGAGACCAATATAACAACCGATCTTACTTGCCTTGGGCTTCCCACGTAACCAACTTTTACCATGCAAGCTAATGAATAGTTTTAATATTAAATGATTTGCTCTTTCATGTCCCTGTGAACATGTGTGTGTGTGTTGTTAACCATTGGCTGAAAACCCGAAATTACGTCAAAAGTGTCTCATATGACAAATACAAGCCATAAATATTGAAAACAATGTAAAGCCATTTTTTAATTAGGTATATTGCAATGCTGAGTGGTTTTTGTCAACTGGAGTACATAACACCACCCCTTGAAAAAAATCTGTATTAATTTTTTTGTACTAGAGAATAATGAATGTAGCCCTTCTTCCTTGCCTATTTGATGTTCTTTGTGCTGTTCAGTAAGCACAGAGCAAAAGCCTCTATTTTAGGTAGATACACACACACATGCACACACACATACATATGGACATAATAGGGACATAATTAGGACAGATAAGACACGTAATTTAAACCCAAAATGACAAACTACAGACAGAAGTCACAGGGAGACATGTGAAGATTTCAAACTTATGCTTGCTTTTGGTAAAATTAATCAAAGAGAAAACTCTAAATTTTCTTTTTTCAGTGCAACACCTCAAATGTTGGTGCCTCTCAGTCTGTTTCTCACACATGGGACCACAGAAGAAAAGGTGAAAATCAAATGAAGGACTCACAGACCACATAATATACAGCTGAAAGAAATACCTGAAGCAGAGCTGGTAGGAGAAATAAATGAAGACTTTTCCAAAGAGAAAAGTTAAAATTTTAAGTAAAATTGGCTTGAAGATGGTTGCTTCAGTAACCATAAGGGTGACAAGATTCTCTAGATAGCTGATTCACCTCCCACCTATTGCCCATTTGAAGCCATGTTAAGTTAAATTTAAAAAGCTGAATGTTCTGAATTGAGATGCTGAGAAAGGAAATATGGCCACCAGGAATCTGCCTTATTACTTCCTTACAAGTATAGTTGTATAGTTAGATCTCACTATGTCTGAAACCTGAACTCAGCTCACATCTTGTTCCTGGTTTTTTTCTCTCTCTCTTTTTCTCTCTCTCTGTCTCTCTCTCTCACTTCCCTCTCTCTCCTTTCTCCCTTTCTCTTGCTCTTTGTCTCTTCCTTTCTCTCTCTCTTTCTTCCTTGCTCTGTATCTCTTTCTTCCTTTTTTTATTTTTTAATTCCAAACAAGCTAAACATGGTGCAACAGTCAACATGCATTTAGAATTGGGTCTAAAAGCTCAATCCAAAGAAAGGTGCTGATAATCTCTACACAAAAGTAGAGATCAGTGAAAGTCACTTGCTATCTTACTTGAATATTTCATCACATCTACAATTCATATGAACCTCTTAGGTACATCTTTTTTTCCCTTTAATCATAATGGCTGAGTGTTTTAACACAGCTTTAATACACACAGGGACTTCTATACTCTCACAACCAGGCCATTCTTTAGCAAGGTTTGCAAAATACATTTCTAAACTTTATTCCCAATGGATAGATACTGCAAAAGACACTATTTTTTTTTAATTTTAGGCACAGAATACAAATATGTGTGTGTTATTATATGTGTGTACATACACATCAGTGTATGTTTATATTCATGATTGTTCTTGCTCAGAATTGTACATGTGAGAAGATAATGCAGCATGTAGTTTAAATTACTACTTAGGAACCCAGTATAGAAGCAACTAAGTCAGATGTGTTGTTATGAATTTGATGCCGTTCTAGCTACATCATGAGTTCTTGATTGACTTGGGCTATAGCATCATATCCTATCTAAAAAAAGAAAAGTCCACTATCATTGTTGACAAATTCAGGTAAAGTGCTGGATCAGTTTGGCATCCAATATTATTTTTATTAGTGTGTGAAAAGTTTCACATTTTATCTCACTTATTCTTTATTATTTTATGGGTCTGTTATTGTTATTTTGCCAATACCAAAATCTTGGAAAATTAAGTTCAGATAGGAATTATTACTCTAAAATAACACAGGCTATAATATTCAAAGCTCAATTTTTACCAGAATATTAGTGATTGAATATCTGGATTTCTTTACTATTTAGAATTATCAGCCAGGAACACTGACAAGTGGTTGGCAAATTTTCATAAGAAAGATATTAGCCTAGTTACTAAGTAAGCTCAAATATTTAGATTCAAAGCATATGGAATGTTAACCCACTGCACTATGCAAGAAATTAAATGGCTGTTAAAAGTTTACCTCTACTGGTTAGTAGTCATGTGCTCCCAGTAAAGCCTGTTCATAATGTAAATGTGAATGAAAGCAAACATGAAATGATTCTTTGAACTTTTAAGTTGCAGCATAAAAAATAAATCCTGAAATAAATTTTAAGATCAATTTTTTTAAAAATAAACCTCAGAGATTTGCAGTTAATTTAATTTAAACATTAACTAAAGAAGAAAATGCCCTGTTATTAAGGAGATCATCTTGAGCAGAGCATAAAATCTGTGGTGTCTTGGGCTCCAGGTTCTTCCCTTCTTTGTATTTGATTTTCCTTTTTATATCATCACTCCATAAAACAAGTGTTGTGAGGTGTTCACAGTAGCAGATGTGATCATATGTGGTACCTGCCTGAAGACCCTACATTGCTTTGTCTCTTCTGTTGTTTACACTAAAAATCAATAGTCTAAAACCTACCTGTATTGAGGCTCACTTATACACAACAAAGTATCTCTGAGTGTCTAGTTAAAACAAACAAACAAAAACCACCTCTCATAGGAACTGGCTATGCAGGCACCCCAATCTCTCACTTCCATATTTCAAAATTACTAGAAACAAATAGTTTAATTTTAAACATCTAGTTCAAGGTAACTTTTGGAAAGCTGCCTAAAAACAGAATCTGGCACCATCTTTTAAGTACTATTGTTGTATTTTGTTTCTTTCAACACTTACTTTAAAAGGTAATAGGACAAATGAAACCATGAGGTATCATCTCCTTTTCTTAGATTCTTCTTCAATGTGTCTAACTAGACACTGTCTGGGGACTCCTTATCCACAGTGATAAGTCTGGAATAGCCACTGGTGGCAAGCCTCTATGCTATCCTCTACTCAGAGGCAAGTATTAAGAAGTTATATTTTTCTAGAAGTAAAGCTCTCTGTTTTCCAAAGAGTACTACTAATATTAAAAAATGGCAGTGAGGTGTGAAAAAATAAGGAATCCCTTCTGTTACTCTTGGCGTCTCTCTCCAAACAGAGTTCAATAGGGACTGATTCTCTGTGGAGAGCTGCGTGTAGCCATGCCTTGCATTTTCCCTGCACAAAAAGATGGTGCTGGCTTCCGCCCTCCACCTTGCACATGGTGAGCGCTCTCAGTGACAAACTATCCCATAATTCACTAGGCTGAGGATCTGGCTTACTTCCTCGTACCTGGACCTATAGGTAGTGCCCATGTGGCATACTGGGGTTGGCTGCCCAGAAGCTATTTAGGCTGCGGGTGGGTTTTCCCCAGAAGCAGAATGAGAGAGAAGATGTAGCAAGTCAGTCAGTCCCCATCATAAGTAAGTAAGTCAGAAGTCAGAAATCAAGGTTCCTGAATAAAACTGCTGAAAGAAGAGCTGGGTGTCGCGTCACACGACAATTCTCCTTGTCTAGCTAGCCATTTCTGTGCTTGAGAAAGCAAAGGCTCCATCCTACCTGCTCAAGCTACTGATTGGAGATTAGGAGAGCTCCTGTTGTGTTTCATTCCCAATGACACTAGCCAAGAACAAACAAAATGTAAAATTAAAACAAATACCCAAGAGAAAGAAATTCATAGAGAATTTGTTTAAATAATTTGAGAATTATGAACAATATAATTTAATTAATTTTTATGTCAATGTTGCTGATTTAACTGTGTCAACAAGTAAATAATCAAAAACCAATCTAATTACTAGACATGAACTTTAAAGGTATCTCTCAGTTCTTGTAGAGATGCTTTAAAAATGTCTTTTTTCTGAATATGCATGTGTACATGAGGTACATGTATCTATCTATCTATCTATCTATCTATCTATCTATCTATCTATCTCTCTATATATATATGTGTATATGTATCACATGTGTGCCGGTATGTATGTGTGTTCAGGAGCTCATGCATGTGTAAAGCCCACAGTTGATATCACATGTCTTGCTTGACTTCTCTTTACCTTATCTATTCAGACAGTGATAATTCTTCAACATGGAATATGCTGTTTTGTCTAAGCTGGCTACTCAGCTCACTCTGGGAATTCTGTTTTGCCTCTGGTGGGCTGGGATTACAGGCAGGCATGTAGGTCCATCTGACTCCTACGTGAATTGGAGGAATCCAAACTCTAGTCTTAAAGTATGTTATTGCTGAGCCATCTCCCAAGACACTTAAATTCTGATAGAGTAGTGAGAGGCGTGGTTGGGTAATGCGCTTAGTGCACAAACATTAGGAAGGACCTACATCTGGATCCCAAGCAGGTGTCTTAAACACATGGTATGGCCTCAATTGTCTCTAGCCTAGTGCAGTGGAGAAAACATAAGTGGATCCTCTGAGCTAACTAACCAGCAAGAGCTCCAGGTTCAGAATGTTAAGTGAGACTCTATCTTAAAATGTAAGGTCAACTAAACATAATTACTCAGGGTAAATCTGATCAAAGCCATTAACTGAGAATAATTTATATGGAGCTTGAAGGGATAGGGATTATCAGTTCTTTCTTTCCTCTCAAAAACATGTTTTGTTTTGTTCTTTTTAAAATAAGTTTCTATATTTGGTTTTTTTTAAAGCAAAACAAAATATTCACCTCAGCTTTCATCTCATCATAATGTCCTTGTTGGAGACAGTTTTCTCTTCATATTTAAAGCTGGTCAATTATCACAGTTTGTATGTGGTAATTGATAAATTATATTTTTTCTAATGTTCCTAGTATTAGAGCAGTTCTGTTCTTTGTAAAACATATTTAGTCAGACATTTGATTTATAAAGAGAATCTACTAAAGAAATTATTACAACTTTCATGAAAATGACAAATATTAGCTCCATTTGAAGTAATTCTAGAAAACTTTTATCCTAAAAGGAAAGTAATATATGTAGCAGCCACCAAGAAGATATTGCTTCTGAATATTAAAATTTATGATTATAGTTACACACTTAAACTGTGAAGAAAGAGTTAACATTAAAGATTGTCTTTAGCAAATCTGAATGTGTTATTTAATAATTATATTCAACTTAATGAGGTAAACACATGAATAAAAATTATGCTTTGTTTTTCAAAAAAAGTAAGGTGAAAACTATTTGATAATACCATCCCAATACTTTCTTCTGATCTGCAATAGATTTACAGAGCCCAATTTGGACTAATTCTAGCAAGATTCTCAAAATATACTACAAAGCATCTTACAGTTGATGACCTGTATTGTGCTCTTTAGCTATCTATGGTAAGTTTTTTTTAATAATTGAAAAGATACTGTCTTTGCTTTTGTAAAAAGTTATTATATAAATAATTTTAAAATGATTCTTTTCCTTATTTGATATGACATAGGCTTTAGTTTTTATCAAAAACCTTTGCTACAGCATTTATGTCAAAAGAGTCTAGCTTTTCTTTCTCTTGCCATCACACTGGTTTCTAGTATAGCTAAAAACCTATTTATAGGAATTCTAATAAAAAGATAAACTAAGTGTGTGAATGCATGTGTGTTCTCTTTTTTGAATTATTTCATAAGCAAAAGCAAATGCCCTGTGATATTCTTTCTCTGCAATATTATGTTTTTACAGTTTGGAAAAGTGTCCCTTAAGCCACTGACCTTGAATAAAACTACATCAGACTAATTCTATCTACTTCAATGAGATCAATCACCATTTCATTAGTATCTGCTTCTCATTTTGTGCCAGCTATAGACAGCACAAGTAAAAACAGAAGAAATCAAGTATGAACCCACAAATGTCTACCTGTATTTTATTAAGGGGTACAATGGAAATACAAATTCACTAATACAGAATAAGGGAAATATAACTGCTGATCTAGCTGCTGGTGACCTGTCCAAGGAATATGGGGAGCAATACCATGCTAGAACACCCTGCTTGATACAGTCCTACCCACTCAATAGAGCACAGGACCCCTATTCCTCTGCTCTTATCTGGTCATGTTATCCAGGGAAGGCCATGCCCTAGGGCTTACTACCTATCCCAAAGCCATTGGCTGAACAGAACAAATTTTGACAACACTTCCCTTTTATGTCTATACAAAAGGGTTACAAATCTTAACACAAAGCTACATACAATAAGAACAATTATCTAGTATTGTCCAGAAGAAAAAAAATGTAATAACATACACAAAAAGGGAAATACAAACAACAAGAATAACATCAATCAAAAAACATATACTTAATGTCCATACCATAGATAATTAGCAAATTACAGAAATTATTCCAATAACTGTCCTATTTTTAAGAATCTAAAGCTTGTACCTGATATGCTCTTAGATAAAATACAGGAGTATTGTAACTATAACTATCTAATATTCAACCACATCAAAGACATGAAAAGGAAAATATTACCTAAGTAAGCAGAAAGTACAAGCAAACAACTTCCAAAACATTCAAGAAATAGCAGAAACAGCTGGCAGTCTTGATAGTCATTCCAAGTTTCTCTGCAATACTATGGCATCTACTTTTGGCTAAAGTCCTAGAATATCTGACAGAACATTTCAGAAGCAAGGAAATTTGAAAGATTGTCCTAACCTGTCTTGGCAAGTTTCAGCAGTGGCTTTTTCTTGTTTCCTGATTATCCAGATATGGATAGCATATTACTATCAGCAATTAATGCAAGGGCAATTATTTAGCCAACAGGCCATTTTTGTCAGAAGACAAACTCATATGGAGTTTCTTTGATGCTCATCATCAGCTTGACAGAAGATAGGTGCTGCCAGAAAGAATTGTGTCTCACATCAAAAGAATTCTAAGTTATTACAACATTTAAATGCAATCTTCTCTGGGCCATTGGAGTATTTGAAGATTATGTATCCATCTAAAATATATCTGTTTATCTGGAAAACCTAACAAGACTATAATTTAGATAAGAATAGATGACCATTAGCCTATAAATCTTGTCAACTTATACAGTTTAATGACTAAATCTTCACAGTATAAAATAAAAATCTCTAAATAGAATAAAACTTAAGGAAAATGTGCTCAAGTTTGTGACAATATACAAAATATCCTAATCAGAGATAGAAATGTACAGTGCAATACAACAAAAATATCCTTAGTTTTCATCAATATACAAAAACGTTATATACAGAAGTATAAACATAAAATATTACAAATATAAATTTGAATTTTTAACAATATACAAATTACTTAATGAGGAAAAGAAACATAATTTTACACTTTTATCAGTGTTCAAGAATCCATGCCAATGCAAATTACCTAGAACTGATAGTTGCCTTTTTACTTACAAGAAGACAGTCTATATTATTATCTTATCCTATAGGTCCTCCTTTTTATTTCAATAGAAATTCCTGAGTTTAATCTTTATTGTTGTGTCCCAACCCTATACCAACTTGCAGTCAATCCCTTACACATGACGATGACTCATAATCCCGAGAAAAATAAAATAAAAGAGAAACCTATTCGGAGAGGGGCATTGTTTACTTAGGAGTATTTTCTGCTGTCTAGAGAGTGACAGTATCTCTATGTCATCCTATAAAAACCTAAAACACTGTTAAAATCTTATGAGGAATAGCTGTAACATTTGTAGCCAGGCTCTGATTAATGGCTAAAACTTAACTGAAGTTGTGGCTAGAGTGGTATGAAATGATGGACTAGATTGACTAGCCACCTTGGAACTGTCCTTAGAAGAATGTAATCCAAAGCCAACATGAATAGTTGTTATCTTGGACTTAATTATTCATCTATTTTTTTAAAAAAAATAAAATAATTGAGATAAATAAAAATTAATAATCAAAGCCAAATAAAGTCATCTGATTAACAGCCAAAATGGAAATGGTGACATTTACTTATGTGAGAAAAAAAGGACTGAAAAGATGGCTCAGCAGTTAAGAGCACTTGTTGCTCTTGCGAAGCATCTGGATTCCTTCTCTAGAACTCACAGGGCAGCTCAAACTAGTCCTACCTCTTTTATCTGCATTTTCAAATGTTATGCTGCCTTCTTCGGGCTACTATGAGCACTGTATGCATGTGATGTGCATTAACAATGTAGAAAGAACACACAAAGACATAAAATAAAAATGATTATATCTACTGGTAAGACGATATTGATTATACTAAGTTACCTAAAGCTTTTGCCATAAGTTTGAAAGAAACCTCATAATTTTTGAAATATGAATATTAGTTTATGAAAACAGAGATGGAAATATTCTTAGGTTTTAAAAGTATCAACCATAGGTTTTACTTTGGAACATTCTTACAATTCTGTTTCAGTCATCTTAAGCTGACAATAGAAATTACTGTTTCAAGTCTAAATTATTCTCTCCTGCTTCCAGATACAGGCAGTGCTTTCTGGATATATTCTTCTATTAACTTTTCAGACTCTTGTGGACTATAATCTGAAAGAAAAGCAATATTCTTCAAACTTTTGCCTCTGCTATCAAGCTGCTTTAAATCTGTGATATGATACTCTAGACATATTTGAAATTAAAACGTATCACCATTGATCCTATGTTTTAAATCCTATGTTATGTTATCATCTATTTAAAAAACATACAAAGATTAGACTTACTAGCTCAGACAAGAAAAATCCCAGATATGCATACTTTACTGACTTGTTTCCTCTATTACACAGACATAAAACCATCATGTGCTCTCCATGGTAAGCTTCCTCACATTTACTTAACCATATATTTGTTAACTCAATGCTAGCTAATGTTTTAGTGAGTGTTTTCTTTATCCAATGATGGGAGCAATGCTAGCACAAGCTTAAAAATAGCGTTTAAATATCTTTTTTTAGTCTTTGATCACCAAGGTCACATCTAGCATCTTGAGGTTTAAAATTTTAGATTGAGGAATTTGAGACAGGAATATAGTATTACACATCACCCAGTATTAAAGAAAAATCTTAAAGCATATAAGTGAAATCAGCAGAGATGACCAGAAAAGCCAGTCCTGTGCCATTTATGGATTTTTGAGCATTACTAGACTACTTTCGTCTAGGAATATGATTTGGACTTGAAGATTTTTCACATGTTGCACCAACTGGCCACAGACTAGTTCCATAAAATAAAGCCAAAGAATTAAATGTACTTTAAGAATAAGCACTGAACAAAGACTAGAGATTCACTAAAATTGCTACTAAATTTACAGTAAGCCTACAGCCAACATCAAAGTACATGGAGAGAAACAAAGTGATCCTGTTCAATGGAGTGCTCCCAGTTCTAGTTAGAGCAATAAACAACCAGGTGATCAAGGGGATAAGGATTAAGAAGGAGGAAGTCAAAAATTTTGCTATTTGCAGATAACCTGATAGTGTAAATAAGTAACCCCAAAATTTTTACCAGGGAACCCTTACAGCTGAAAAAAAAATTAGTAGTGTGGCAAGATTCAAGATTCACTTACAAAATTAATAGCCCTCATGTAAACAAACAAGAAATCAATCAGAGAAACATCACCATTTATAACAGCCATAAGTAATATAGAATAAATTGGGGTATCTTGACCAAAGCAAATGAAAGACCTCTATGACAAGAACTTTAAGTCTTTGAAGAACAAAATTGAAGAAGATATAAGAAAATGGAAATATCTCCAATGCTCTTTGAGAGGAAAAATTAACAAATGAAAATTACTATCTTACCAAAAGCAATCTACAGATTCAATGCAATTCCCATCCAAATCCCAAAACAATTCTTCCCATAACTCAAAATAACAATACTCAGCTTCACATGAAACAAACACCAAGAAGGCTATAACAATTGTGTACAATAAAGCAAATACTGGCAGCACCATCATCCTTGAACTGCTCTAATATAGAGTTATAGTTATAAAAATAGTTTGGTATTAGCAAAAAACTGACATGTGAAATGAAATCAAATTGAATACTCTGACATAAGTCTGCACATGTATGAACACCTGATTTTTGACAAAGAAGCTAAAATGTACAATGGAAAAAAATTACCCTCAACAAATGATGCTAACATTTATGATGTCAACATGTAGAAAATCAGAAAGAGATCCATATATATTGTCATATGTAAAACTCAAGTCTATGTCTATGAAAGACCTCAACATAAACCTAGTTACAATGAACCTGAAAGAAGAGAAAGTAAGAAGTAGCCTTGAATGCATTAGTACAGATGATCTCTTTCTAAATATAACATCAGAAGAATATACACTGGGACACAATTAATAAATGGAAGCTCTTAAGAGTGAAAGGCAGAGGACACAGTAAGTCAAAGGAAACAACAACCTACAGATTGAGAAAAAATTTTCACCAACCCTAAATTTAAAAGTGGGCTGATCTCCAAAATACATAAAGAACTGAAGAAACTAGACATTAAAAAAACCAAAATAACCCAATATAAAAATCGATACACATCTAAACATAGAATTTTCAACAAAAGGATGCTGAATAGCCAAAAGACATTTACAAAATTGTTTAACATCCTTAGTGATCAGGAAAATATAAATCAAAACAACCCTGAGATACCACCTTACAGCTGTCAGAATGGCTAAGATCAAAAACACTGATGACAGGATGACAGCTTTTGTTGAAGAGGATGTGGCACAAGGGAACACTCTTCTACTGTAGGTGGGAGTAAAAACTTGTACAGCAACTCTTGAAATCAGTATGACAACTTCTCATAAATTGGGAATCAACCTAATTCAAAACCCAATTTTACCACTCTTAAGTATATATATATATATATATATATATATATATATATATATATGCTCAATACCACAAGGACACATGCTCAAATATGTTTATAGCAGTATTACTTAAAATAGCCAGCCACTAGAAACAATAGTTATGCCCCTTAATCAAAAATGAATTAAAAAAAAAGTGGTACATTTAAACAATGGAGTCTTATTCAGCAGTAGTGATAATAAATTTGCAGGCAAATGGATGGAACTGAAAAATATCATTCTAAGTAAGGTAACTCAGACTCAAAAAGACACACATGGAATGTATTCACTAATAAGAATGTGTTTACTAATAATATGAGATGTAAAGCAGAGGATAGTCATACTACAACCCACAGCTCCAGAGAAGCTGGCTATCAAGGAAGACCATACATAATAGGGATGCATACATTGCTCTGGGAAGGAGAAATAGATTAAATATCCTGAGTAAACTGGGGGAAGAGCAAGCGATATATGGGAAAGGATGAGGGATGAGAACATACAAACAGGAACAGAATGTGAGAGCAATGAAAGATACCTTGAAGAGGGAAACATCATAAAGTTAGAGAGAAACCTGGTGCTAGGGAAGTGCCAAGAAATTCACAATTATTAAATTATTCCCTAGGAAAAATGTTCCGAATACAAACTATGTGGGCCTCATGACTTTCCTTGTTCCACTAGGAGATGTCTGTGCCAAATAATTTGCCTGTCACTCTGTGCATCACAAGTTTAGCTGGTGCCTGTAGAGGCTAGAAGAGGGTGTAAGATCATCTGCAACTGTAATTGTAGATGGTTGTGAGTTACCATATGGGTGCCAGGAATCACCACAGGTCCTCTGAAGGAGCAAGAAGAACTCTAACCACTTAGCCATCCCTCCAGCACCATAAGCTTCAATTTCTTTTGATTTTTACAATAATTATATATAATATGTATAAACAATAATTACATGAGAAATGTCCAGTTTGTTAACAATTGACTAATTCAAAGAAAACATTCCAATATTTATCATATTTTTATAGCTCCAAAGAATTGTACCTAATCTACTTTGCATCTAATTTGCATTACTAATTAAAAACTATATTTGGAATTCTCTTAAGCTTATAAACTTTAACTTCTAAATGAGGTTCTTTTCTAAAACTGTCACTAGAAAACTATAACTATTAACTATATCATCTTCAAATTCCTCAGAGAACCAAGAAGGAAATAATGTTAAGTGAATTGCAACTCCCAAAAATGTAACAAATGAAACAGCTGGATGCCTGGACAATTATCCAAAGTTCTTCTGTGTCTTTGAAGCAACCATCTTTGGCCCACAGGCCTATTATGTCTGACAGACTTCTCTGTGCAGCAGGATATTTTGAAAGTCCTTTCTGCCTTGTCTTGGCAAGGTTCTGCAATTCTTTTTCTCCTTCTTGTTTGTTTTGAATATCATATTGTCAGCAGTCAAGGCAAGAGTACTTTCTTGCCCAATGGCTAACCTTTGTCACAAAGAAGGTCAGCTCAGATGGAGGAGATTTCTTGATATCCACAATCTTCTCTGAAGTAGATTGGTGCTTCCAGGAGCAGATGTCTCACTGTCAAAAAAAAAAAAAAAATAAGAAACTATGTTTATAAAATATCTTAAATGTCATATTCTATGGATCTCTGAAGTATTTGAAGAACAGTTTATCTAAAATATATCTAATCTTAGATATGTTTCCAAGAATATAAAGAAAGGCAAGTTAATAGTTTAATTATAATATCTAACTATTAACTTGCCTTTCTTTGTATTCTAATCAGTTGGTAATAATAGCTTCCTATTTTATTTATAAAATAAAGTCTTATTTTCCATGTATCTACTTACTGTCCCTTTATTCTCCTTCCCAATACCCAACAATCCACCTTCAGACTTCCACCTTCCCATTCTCCCATCCCTCCCCCAAAAAGGGATTGAAGTCTGAAGATGGATCAGCTCAGCATCCACTCCAAGTAAGTCCAATTTCTTCATCCTAATGTCAAGACTGGGTTAGGTGTTCCTCTAGAGAGAATGGGCTCTGAAGTACCAGTCCATACACAGAAACACTATCTGATTCCTCCCCTTGAGGCTGTACATACTGCCATGTCAGTGGACAGTTGCATATCCTTGGAGAACCTAGAACCCCAGTGGCTGTTCTGAAATCAGTGAGCTCCCAGGAGCTCCAGCCAGCCAAGACTGTGGGAATTTTCCTCATAATCCCTATCCCATTGCTCATATGGACTCTTCTACCTTACTTTCAGCTAGATCAGGAGTTCATCCCAGTGCTCAGCCGTGTATCTCTGCCTCTACATCTATCCATTGTTGTATATAAGTTCTGTGATAGTGCTTAGGGTGGCTGTTCATTTCATTATAGGGGAAGTACTGTCTATGAAACACCCTCACTATTGGATGGAGACATAGTCAGGGACATCCCTTGAGTTCTTTGAGGTTACCCAAGCATCTAGTCTTTTTCCAACCCCATATTGGCTTCCTCAATTAATATCTCCATTTCTTTTTTCTCCCTCCTTATTGGTCTTCTCATTTAATTATCTCCTTTTCTCATGATTTGTTCCAAAACCTTCCAATTTCTTTATCTTAATGTAGTTTAATAAAATATTCATTACTTAGAGTGGCAAATATAAAGTGAGATATTATACGCGAGTATATAATACCAAATAATTTTAACTATTATTCACAGTTGCACACATTAGGTTTATTTTTTAGCAAGAATATCTTTAAAGGTTATTCAGTGTTGTGGAGGCTACGTTAAGAGAGTCTATAAGTTATCATTGCCAGGTACTCAATTCATTTAAAAAATGCCAGAGCTAAAATATGCAAGAAGATGTAGTTAATATTCAGTCATAAAAAGCATTGACAGAAAATATAGAGGTATTATTTATGGTATAACTTGATAGACTAAACCCTATCTACAATGACAGTCCACCCCCTTATTAACTAGTTATATAACCAAAACCTGGCTTAGATATTAATTATGTACTCATTGTTATAGATTATCCATAGCTACACAAATGGTATCTTCCACATGTCGAGTATCAGCTCTTCCAAACTATAAAATTCATCCTATAAAATCCCAAGAGTTAGCAGTTAAATGGTTCCCAACTTTCTTGCAATGAGTTTTTTGTCATTTACTTGCAGGTTTAACATGCTGTCAATAATTAGATTGGCTTGAATTTTTCAATGAAACCTCAGCTGCTAACTTCATTTCTTCAAATTATAATTATTAAAGTTCTTTTGACTTTGTCAGTTTCTAACTCCAAAGTATTGGTTGTTCAAAGCTATATGCATAACTATGAATGTTGCTTTTGATCACAGATGAGTGCTGTAGGAAGTTTTTCTGTGCCCTTTTGGGCCCGGAGGTTTGTGACCTGGGCCGTGGCGGAGGTTTGGAACTTGGTCTGCATTGCGGCTTTTGTCCCCCAAAGAAATGAATCAGACGCTTATATTACTTCATACTGTTTGAACCATGTCTCAAGCACATTACTAGCTAGCTCTTTCATCTTAAATCAACCCATTTCTATTAATCTTCCTGCCACGTGGCTCTGCCCGTGGCTCAGCCTATACCTCTACATGTTCCTCCTTCCGGGGTGGAATGGCGACTGAATAACTCTACCCTTTCCTACTGGCCTGCCCTCTGTTTCTCCACTCACTTCTACAGTGCTGTGCATAGGCCAAAACAGTTTCTTTATTTTCAGCATACAAAAAACATTCCACCACAGATGAGTTCTTACCAGAATGAATAAACTCTCCCCAAATAAATAAATTAATCAATGCAATTGACACACTGTAAAACTGGGGTGGATTTTAAACAGAATTTATACAAAAATCTACATCTACATACCTACAAACAAAGCAGAATTTGTTTAAGTTTAAACTTAAATAATGAAGTTCATTCTTATAGAAATGCATCTAGGTCAACTAAAGATGATTGATTTGCAATATATGGTATATTAACATATTTATGAGATGTAGAGACCACAAACTACAATTGTGACTTTCCAGAAATAATTTTATATTTATATTGTTTTGTATCTCTATACTATTATGTGATTGTTTAGCATGCAAATTTCAAGTTAGTATTCTGTTTATTTATGAGATATTATTAAATCAAAAGGTTTAATTCTTTGTTGCTTAATCTTTTTAATTATTTATGAACCTAAAATCAAACAACTAAATTTTTACAATAAGTTCTTATTATAAGACTTATACCAATCATAAATACATTAATTATTGTAAAAAAAATGTTATAGCAGAATCAATATGTTGAAATTTTAACAAAATCACTACGTTCTACATTGTTTTGTTCCATAGTGATTATGTGCATCAATTTTATTAATGAGAAACTATTTAGGCAGGGTTGTCTCACCAGAAGAACTCTAACATAATATATTCTAGGGTTGGGAATCTAAGGTTTGAACCCAAATAATTCAATCCAAAGTCACTTTCTAACACTCCGTTACTTATGTTAACAACTTCAAACTCAGTCCCCTTTTTATTGTTTGTAGTCGATAAAGATTTCCTCAAAAAGTTACTATGATGAATAAAATTGATGTATTCCATGTGCCTATCAGAGAATTCTCCAGAGACAGTGTGGGAAGAAGGAAGCAATATGAAACTGCAACATGAAATGTTTAATTGAAAACCTCTGGAAAATGACTCATATGATAAAGCAGAATTTGGTCTGTCTTCATTCAAATAATGTCCTAAAATTTAAGTACATAAAATAGTTTATATAAACCATACTTCACTGTATACATCTATTCAAGATTTCCTTTATCTTATAAACAGCATTGCACATGTGACCTATGTCACTCCTATCCTCTACTGATTCACCATTAAAAGTAACAAAATTACTGTGTGCTTAATATGTTAAATGCATCACATACCTTAACATTTTTACAATAAATCTCTGTTATTAGTGATTAAAATTCTACTATTATAATGTAGTGGAATTATGAATTACATTGAAAATAATTGTCTTGCCTACTAGTTTAATAAAAATGGAGACTGGTTGAAGGCAGACAGGAAGTATGGGTAGAGATATCAGATGAAGAAAACTCTGGGAACAAGAAGAACAGAGCAGAGTAGGATGAATTGCCTGCAGAAGCAGAGGAAAGAACCTGAAATGCTGCTCTAAGAAAAGGCACCAAGCCACATGGCTGAACAGGATAATTATTATGGGCCAAATTAAGAAAAAGAAGTTAGCAAATTATATGCCTGGACCCTAGGTCAATCAGCATAAAATTAATATAAGTGTCTATGTGTTTTTATGGTCTGAGGGTCTGTGGGTCAGAACCACAGTGCCATTCCAAAAAGGCCAGGCCATAAACCACATACAACTTTAAAATCTAAGTTACCTAAGGATCCTTATTATTTTACACTTTCCAAGGAAACTAAAAAAAAAAAAAAACCAAAGACATTGTTTTTAGTAATTTTTTTCTAATAATTTAGAGCAAAGCACATTGAGATATATAAGTTTTTTTCTAAAAGCAATTTTTATGCATATTTAGTGTTTGTGTGTATCCAATGTACCTATATAACACATGGCAATTATGAAGGTCAGAGGATTAATTGCAAGAGTTACTCACCTTCTGCCATGTAGATCTCAAAGAGTGGACTCTGGTTCTCATACATGACATCAAAGACTTTTACTCACTGAGATATTGCACAGACAAATTCCCCCAAAGCAAATTTTATATTAGTTTTATATAGAACAGTGAAGATGCTTCTACATTGTATATAATATTTTAAATAACTAAAAACAATAAGGAAATGAAGGAGAAAATATAGGCAGAACTTTAACCAGTTGAACTTTAGTATCTCAGTACTGGAGGAAATGCATAGGGATTTATTTTTGTTTATTGTTTTTCTGCTATTCCAGTATCTCTTATTGACTACACTTGCTTTCTTTTACAAGAAATATCTATATCCTTGATACATGTTGGCATGGGAATTCTGAGATACTCTAAAACTTCTATGAGTAACACAAAGCAGCAAACTAAATTTATTGAAACAGAAAATATGAAACAAGAGGTACTCTGGTGTTCTGACACCGCCAATTTTTAAAAGATCAAAAACAATAAGAAAAGTGGACAAGTTGTACATTTCTCAGTAAGTGCATAAGAAAGAGAAATTATGGGAAAAATACCAAGTTTATAAAACCACTATGTGCATTGCTGATTATGGATCAAGTATTCATGTCACCAAGTGAAATACTTAGTTTTATTTTGCTTTCAAAAATGAAACAGATACTCAAATTAAAAAAACCAGGGCCAAGGTCACATCAAACTGACAGCCATATTGCCTTGAGTCTGAGTCCTCTGCATATTGATTGAGGCAGAAAGTAAAAAAAGTATAACCTTGAAAATATGTTTTACCCTTCTAGACTTCAGCTTTCTGATCTCTAAAATACTGCACATGCATACTCTGTAGGGATGTTTTAAAGATTAAGTAAAAAGCATTTTAGCTGTGTAGTGTCTAATGTAGAAAAGGTTAAAAAAAAATAGGCACTAGAAGTTACTATAAAATTTTGCTTTCTCATCAACAAATGTTTTCAGGATTACATTAAAAATAGAATTTAAAATAGATTGGAGATATGATTTAGCTTCTTCCTCTCTGACCATTTGTGGATCAAAGCAAAGCAACAAAGGACAGATATTTAGATCCATTGAAGTTATTTTTTTAAAAGAAAGTTTTTTATGGATCAGCTCAGCTATTTAAATTTTTTAGGAGTTTTGTTTTTTTTTTTAACTTTATAATCATAAGAACACCTATTTTTGTTAAGGCATTTCAATTTTTCTTTTTTTCTTTACAGATTTATTATTTGGTGATTTTGCATCATGCACCCCATCAAACTCAATTATCAGTCCTCTCAGATTCATAACCACTCTTATGATCTCCCCATTTACAAAAAAGTCCATTAATGTTGCTCATTTTTTTTAAGATCATTAGTAAATAGATATACTGGAATAAAAAAAAAGAAACAGTAAGCAATGATTTTATTTTCCATATACAATGTGAATGCTGAGCACTCAGGAGACTGAAGCAAGAAGATTAGGAGTTCATGAACTAAATAGTGAGATCCAGCCTCAAAATTTAACTAGCTAGGGAAATAATGGAAGAAATGGAGAGAGACAAAGGAGGAAAGAGAAAAAAGAACATGTTTTTTCACTTTGTCTAGGAAAACATGGTACACTGAATGCCATTATGTCAGTTTATATGTATATAAAGGTTTGTGGTACTGTTGAAAAGAAATGCCAATAAAGTGATTATTCATCACTGTAGAGAAGAATAAAAAAAGAATTACACTGTGCCTGAGAATAGGAGTAAGCATTATCTTTTTCTGTTTGCAGAACCATATAGAAAGATCTTAAATATGTAGATTATGGCATCTATATTTTATAACCCCTCTTTCACTCACACACACATGTACATGCAGTTTTAAAAGCAAATAATACATATGTTTCTTCTTATAATTATCTAGGACATAATTCTTTCTGTTTCCTAAAGTATGCCATGTAAAAAAAAGCAGAGGCAAGCAAAATCTTAATAAAATGCTTAATCATGCTTAGATCCTATAACCATTCACATAACACATATAGTGCTGATCCATCTCTAAGTGTTGAGTCCAAGTTAGTAAATATGACTGAATTCTTGGAATATAAACACACCCAGTGTAATCAATTCTGAACTCTCTACATGATTGTAGTGCATATTTACCTTGGGAAAGATTCCAGATGTGCACCAGATTTTTGCATATATAATTCTCACTTTATATCAAAGGAAACTCTTCCTATGTTTGTGTGTGTGTGATTATTTAGCTGTATCTCAGCCCAAGAAAATGTCTGTATGTTTCAATAATGAAACAGTTTTTAAAAAATTTATAGTAGGGAAAAATGTTTTAGCTTGTACTTTTCAACTGAATTTAATAATGGCAGAAATGTGAAGAAGACATTAAATCTAAAATGTGTTTTCTGTGGTTCACTCTAAAGGGAAAGGATTTCTAATTTAGGTCAATGATTGTAAAAAAGTTTTGGATGTACATGTGTGTTGTACTGATTAATAACATTGATAACATGATATTATTTTAAATAAATGAAACTAATAGTTACTGAAAATATGTATAATCAATATTACTGATTTTACTTTTAGGCAAACATAGCCATCTTCATCTTAAGCCAAACTTGTTATTTGTATTATGTCTTTTGAAAGTTGCTTCTTGTTGTCTGATGCAAGTTCTCACTTTGTAGTTTTGACTGGACTGCAACTCTATATACACCAGGTCAGCCTTGAGATCTGCCTTCCTCTCCCTTTTCTGTGCTTGGATAATAGGTGTATGGCACCACAGGTAGATACTGAGTTGTATAATAGGCCATACTTGCATGTCAGTCAAATGATTCACCACAGTAAGGCAACTTTGTGAAAAAGTCAGGAAATGTCTAATTATGGCAAAAATAGTTCTGCATTGTACAATGGAAGTCCTTTTCTTTTTAGCACTTTCCTAAATTCTCTACTAGTACAGGAACAACTGAATCAAGCAGCTTCATCTTCCCCTAGGATAGGCTGCAGTTGCAGCTGCCCTTGAAACTTTGTCTCTGTCTCTGGTCCTCCCTGCTATTCTTGTCTCTCAGTTGAGTTTTTTTTTATTTTTTATTACAATAAAGTCATATTTTTATCCATGTATACCTTTGTTCAAGCTCACTTCCCCCTCCCACCCCTTCCAGCCCTTTTACACCCATTTCTTTTAGGTATGAGTACATATATGACATGGGTACAGCCTGAATAACATAGGCTTTCCAAAATTCATCCTTCAAATCTGTGAATCAATCAACAAAGTTTTGCATTCATCCATAATTTAGACTTAAAAAGTCCACAATCCAGTGTTAGTTTTAAGTACACACTTCACCACATTAAAGCCACTTTCTTATGGCATATTGCTGTCAGCTATCACCATGCTATAGAAACAGGATGAGTCCCTACTTCTAACTTACATAAGGAGTTGGGCCACTTGTTATTTATGGAGTTCTCTTTCTATAAAACTATGGAAGGAGTAGGGAAAATGTAGAATCTGTAGAGTCTTCCCAGCCTAGATTATTAAAGCAAGTGGTTAAGAGTTCTTTTAATTATACTACCAAATAGTTATAAAGTATTTACATTTTCAGCAATTACTAAATACAATCAAGACAAATCATTAACATGTATCCATGGAACACCTGAGCTTAGAGTACTGGTATACTCAGTATAGGATTCTAACCGCTACCTTTACACAGTTAATTAATGTTAAAAATTGTTAATAAAGCTGTTAAAGGTGTATTGTGGTATTAACTCACTAAGGAATATATGTTAACTAAGGTTTTTTTTATTTAAAAGTTATTTATATAACAGAGATTGTTTTAGGGGAGGAGGAGGACGGAGAAGCAGAGAGCAGGACTATGGAGAGCATGAACAATTTGCACCTCAACGAGCAGGAGCAGTCTCAATTGTGGAGAGCCAGAGCAATCTTAACTGTAGAGCAGGAGCGATCTGTAGAATAATCTGCGCAGCAGAGCAAGAGCAGTTTCAACCGGCCAGTCTTTTTTTTTATGTTATTTATTTAGCGACGTGACGCTTTTGTCTTTTGGTGCGGATATGCTTTAGTATTTTTTGATTTAGTTTTTTAAATTTTTTATCAATATAAGTTTTATATTTTTTTAATCAATGTAGACTTTTTATGGAGGCAATGAGCTTTTTAATTGTTTTAGTATGTTTATCTATGTCACACATTTTAGCCTCATATCTCTTATGGGGAATGTATTTATCTTTATGTTGGGATCTTTTAAAATAGGTAGGTATAAAGTATATTACCATAAAAAAAAGCAAAACAACTCTTTGGTTGAGATAGCCTCTAAATGTATAATTTTAAAAATAATTTTTTAACATCATTGTGTAAAAATGGGTAAAATTTTGAACATTTATTTGGTTAGACATTTTGAAAGAAAAGAAAAAAAAATTACCTTACTCAGATAAAATGAGGACTTATGGCTAGCAGATGTCACAATTGTGATTAGCAGTGGCAGTAAAGGTGTCTGAAGGGATTCTTTGTGTAGCCCTTGTTTTTGAGCACAGATCTACGCATGGCTGGGAGCAAGTCTTGAAACCAAGGCTGAGGAACCCAGCCGGATTCCGTGGAGTCATGCCCCACATTGGGCGCCAATTATCATGGTATTAACTCACCAAGAAATATATGTTAACTAAGGTTTTTTATTTAAAAGTTATTTATATAACAGGGATTGTTCCAGGGGAGGAGGAGAAAAGGTAAGAGAAGGATGGAGAAGAGGAGAGGAGGACTATGGAGAGCACGGATGATTCGCGCCACAGCAAGCAGGAGCAGTCTCAACAGTGGAGAGCTGGAGCAATCTTAAATGTGTAGAGCAGGAGCAATCCATAGAACGATCTGTGCAGCAGAGCGAGAGCAGTCCCAGCCGACCAGTCCTTCCTCCCACGTCACTCATCCAGAGAGGCAACGCTTTTGTCTTTTGGCGCAGTGCTCTTTTGTCCTTTTCTCTCAGACAACTGACTTTGCCCAGCTCAGCACTCTGGCACGGATTTTTGCATAACTTTAGATTTCTTGCTACAAAAGTGCACATCAAATGGCCACAGACCAGATTAGTTACCTCAGCAAAATGACTTGAGCAACAAGTAGTTCAAGTTTTAAGAGATCTTAGTGCCAAACAGCAATGTTTAATTCAACTTATCTTGCTTCCAGGGTAAAGGACACACACACACACATACACACACACACACACACACACATACACACACACACACACACGTGTATATTAAGTTGCTCCAAACACTTAAATACACACTTTTTGTCATGAGCCATCTCGTCCAGCAAGGAAGACACCAGCTCTTCTTTCAGCAGTTTATTCAGGATCCTTGATTTCTGACTTCTGACAATGATTTCTGACTTACCACCCTGGGGAAACCTGCCCGCAGCCTAAATAGCCCCTGGACAGCCAACCCTAGTGTGCCACATGGACATTATCCATAGGCCCCGGTACATGGAAGCAAGCCAGATTCTTAGCCTAGCCATATATGGAATTGTTTGTCACTGAGAGCACTCACCATGTGGAAGGTGGAGGGTGGAAGCCAGTGCCATCTTTAAGGCACGGCTGCATGCAGCTCCCTATAGTTCCCCCTTATTTATATTATAGCAACAGGCAAGAGTAGAGGCCTGATCTCTGTAGAGTGGACCAGGGACATTACACTGATCCTCACTCAGGTGTCATCCACCCAATGAGTACCAGACCCTTTTTCACAGAGGTGGGATGCAAGGTATCAACCCACATGCAATCAGGCATGCTCTTCCTGGGGCCCAAGTCTCAGCGGGTCCCAAGACTCACATCCTGTGCCTAGAAAAATTAATCCTTTAAGGTAGCCAGCCAAGCATAAGGGGATTGTCCTGCTTCAACGGCTGTAAAGTCTTGAATAATCATGGCTGCATTGCGGCACTGGGAAGCCTTAATCTGGCAAATGCACCATAAGCATACCAAGGAGACCAACACCAGGAGGCCCGTCAAGGCTCCTAAACCTGCCCACTCCTTAAGATGATTCTTGGCATCAGAGATCCACGAGGACAATCCCTCCACCAGTCTGGCCTCCATCTGGGTCAAGTTCCCCTTGATGATAGCCACCTTCAGCTGCTCCATCAGGTTGTCGAATTCTCCCATCCAAATACCTAAAAGATAACTAGACAAATGCTTAGACAGATTTGCAGCATGGGTCATTTTTTCAGGGAGAATGCCGAATGCAGCTTACTGAACGCCTCAGGCTCAAACATATACCCAAGGCAGAGCACACAGGTGGAAGTTCCCCCAGTGGCTGGCATATAAACAACTTAGGCTCACCTGCCCTCACTTAAAACTCATCTGTTCTAACCCCCATAGGTAGGCTGTGAGAAAGCAGACTCGGTGAGAGGGGAGACTCCCTTTCCAAGAGACTCAACCCATGCAGATTTAAGAGGGAAGGGTACCAGCCTAGTTCTTACTGCCTTCCATACCTCCAGACTGAAAGCGCACCCCAAACTGCCACCTCCACCTTCCACACTGGGAGGGGGAGCCGAAGGCGCAGCTTGACATGCTGGGGATGTGCACCACTCTCCTCTATCTGGATCCTCCTTTTCCCTCCTCCTTTTTTCTTCCTTCCCATCCTTGTCCTTTTCATCTCTTCTATGAGTGACAGCAGCACTTCCTCTGAGTCTGTAGACTGAGGAGTTTCTATATCAGAAGAATTTCAGGTGGCCTTGGAAAATGGAACCACATTTGCCTAGAACCAATCCACAGGTTTTGATCTTCTGTGGAGACAAAAGCAGAAACTCTTTTACCAAGTAACATATTCTTATAAACAGATTTCAAAGTCAAGATATCTTTAAAATATATATGCTTGTCCAACTTAGCAGCCTTAGCAATCATTTGTCTCCCTGCATTTAGCTCATTAAAAGTCAAAAAATTACAAGAACACACGACAAACATAATACAGACTCTTTGATTATCTGCCATCTTTACGTGGCCTTTTTCTTACATACGTTGTACCCTGTTTAGAGGTTTTGAGAGTCTAAATCTGTTTTATTGAGAATCCCTAATCATTTTCCTACCCAAAGAGCTTTTAAAAGGTCAGTATCACTTTAATTGCTGACTCCACCCCTCTTGGCCACTTTTCAATATGGCGGAGGAGCCAGCGCTACTCTGCCACTGCCAGCAACCAGAGCGGGCTCAGGAAATGCTATGAAGCAGCTCCTTAAGAGCCAAAAAAATTGGGTACAACAGAGATGTGGCCATAACTAGTCTAGTAACCTCTTATGTAACCTCTTCTTTATACTTTCAATCCACCTGCTGGCGAGCCTTTTCTCTTGCTCTCTCTTTATCTACAGAGAAGAGAAAAATTTTTTCCTGCTTTGGATGTAGATGCCGGCCTTACATGGGAACTTTTCCACCTGCTTTTTACTGAAGATTCCCACCTTACCTGGGAACTTTTTTTTTTAAACCAGTGCTCTGCCCTGACTGCAGAAAGTTCTGAGCCTTTGTTGAGACTAGAATCCCCATACATGGGCCACCATTTGTCATGAGCCACCTCGACCAGCAAAGGAAGACATGCCACCAGCTTTTCTTTCAGCAGTTTATTCAGGAACCTTGATTTCTGACTTCTGACAATGATTTCTGACTTACCACCCTGGGAAACCCACCTGCAGCCTAAGTAGCCCCTGGGCAGCCAACCCTAGTGTGCCACATGGGCATTACTGATAGGCCCAGGTACACTCACAAGTTTGCAAATTTTTTTCTTTACATGGTGGAAAAAAAGAGCATGAGATAGGACAAAGAACTGATCATCTTTCATTTCTTACTTTAACTTATTAGTCAATTAAAATCAACTGTAATGCTTAGAAATATAGATATTGAATTATTATCTCAATAAATTATAATACAATACATTATAATGCAACTTACCAGAGTTGCTTAATATAAGTTTTTGTACTAAGTACTATAATATTATGGAGTGGCTAAAATACAGTTATATAATGAAGCTTATAGAAACTTGACTCTAAAGGCCATACAGATACACTATTAGAAAATAATCAAGATTTCAGAAACAACAAAGGTTAGCCTGTAAGTGAACTATCCTGAAGTCACTTTAGCAAGCATACTAATGCTGTCTCTCTATGCAGCTCATGAAATTCTGCCCTGAACCATACTAATTTCACTTTGCAAAGTTTTGCTATTACTTCTCTGTTGAGTTCAACATGCATTCCTGTTTCCTGTTACCCTTTTATGCAAGAATATGTGCTTGACTGTAATGCATTTAGTCTCATAGTCTACTACAAAATCTATAGAATCCAATGCTTTATCAGCATTATGTATTCTGTGGATACATGGTTACAGACACATGTACAGATACTTCAGATAATTGTTTTAGTTCCTAATTGAGAAAGGTCCAAATACAAGGCAAATTATCTTTAATAATATTCCCCACATTTATTCAAAAGTCATAAAATGCCATGTTATCATGAGGGGCTCAAATGTTATTATTATTTAAATAAAGTCTAACATTAGTAGGCGTTTCTAATTTTAAAAAGTTTGAATAGCTATTTCCTTGCACTTTTAATCACATTTGTGATAGACGAGGCTTTCTCCTACTTGGATTCCTCTTTTGAAACACTGCTCAGTAGCACTCAGATTTTGGATTGCTACCCCTTCTTCCACTCTTTTTATAACATTGATTTTGGCAGACAAAGCAGCTTCTATATTCAGCCAGGTGTTTGTGCTGGCAACTCAACCCTGGAAGAGGTTGACTCAGATGTTTGCCACACCTGTGAGTTTTCTGCCCAGGCTTCACCAGCTCCCATAAACTTAATTATCATGCTTTATTTCAAAATTCCAAAGCAAAACAATGGAAAATAAGATGCATAAAACTTCAGGTGTTGCTCCTTCCAGCCAGCCCCTATAACATTCTCCCTAACAAAACATGGCCATATTAACAGTTACTATTTCTAAATTTTTACTTTATTTTGATCTATGGGGTGAGGAAATGCAATAGAACTCATTATATCTGAAACATTAATTAATTCTAGTTCTCAAAGCATATACGTTTGCCTATCAGATAAAGACTACCCTGCTTAAGCTATGATCTTTTGACAAGCAAGGGACCACAAAAGAGCATGAAAAGCACTATTTTTTACAAGATGTAATTAGGCATCAAAGATTGAACTTTGTTATAAAAATAAAACTGTAAATTTATGAAAATGAAAACGCTCTTGCAATACACCCTATACTTGATGTCAACAATAGGTGTTTTATTTCCTTAAAACGTTTTAATTCACTAAAAGCAATTCATTTGCTTAACAGATTTTCCAATGCTTTCTATAATCCCTATCTAGTCTATCAACCACTTTGATACAAATTTAGTATTTTTATCTGTGTGCTAGAGTATGGAAATAGATATATAGTATTTAGATAATCTTCAAATTTTAGAATAAATGTAACTACTTGATATTTACCAAAATGTATTTCTATACTAAAACTTACACTCAATGCTAACAGGATCTATATTTTATCTAACTCAAATATAAACTTAAGGTTATTCATAAGCAAAAACCTGCCAATGAGTAAATATTAATATATTTAATAATGGTGAAAGTGGCTTGGAAAAGAATGAAATTGGTAAATTGGTACTTTTTCTTCTCTTTTTTTTTCCTTTGTTGTTAGATGGGTTATTTTATTTTAATTTAATAATTGACTAAAGACAAAATATAATATATTGTTACAATATTTGGAAAGATGCTTTATATAGGATGACTGTCATTGCATTGATGCAAAAATTCAAGATCATCAGTGTGTAAAGTTTTAGGATACTTAGGGATAAAATATCATCATACTTGCTACTAATTCTTGTTTTTTCTAGAAAATTTCAGAAAGATATATATATACAACTCCTGTGCTAAACTATACTTACATGTAATTTATGTCTACAATAATGTTTAGAAACTGTGGCTGACATTTGGATAGTTGTATATGAAGGGTCATGATTTAATTAGAACTTTTTAATTCCAAAGAATAGTTTGAGAGTATTACATATTTTCTTAGAACTGCTTTATAAGTCTTTTGTTCTCACTTATTTTCAAGATTATAATTTACCATTTCTCCCCTTATTTTCTTAATTCCAAATTCTCCCATATATACTTTCCCAATATGTTTAGATTTAACATCCATTTTAATCAAATTTTTATTTCGTAAATAAATGTATTCATATGTACTTACATGTTTTTAAAAATAACATGTTAACTCCACATCTTTCTTACATATATGCTGTCAGAGTTGACTGGCTTGAAAACCTATTATTATGCTCTTATCCTGTTCTATCTTTATTATTTAGTTCTTTGTGTAGGTTTGAGGCCTCATAGGCTTTTCTCTCTGCAGATTGCCGTGTTCACTGGCATCCTTAGTCTTCAGCTCACTTTTAGGGTCATGTTGCTGAGTCTGTAAAGATATTCCTTCTCCACAACCCAGATGTAAACAGCATTTAACATAAGCCATGTTATCCAACTTAAATAGAGTTAAAACACAATTGGAATGTCATGTAATTGAAGATAAATTGAACATCTTTGGCCTTGGCAGGTTAGTCATAAACAATCCACTTTTTATGGTAACTGCAATATAATTTTTTAAATTTTTATTATGAATAAAGTCATTTTTATCTGTATATTTCCTTGTTAAAGGAATCCATTATTTTAATTTTTTAAAAATTTTATTTATATTACTTTTATTTTACATAAAAAGGACTTTATTTCCATTTTTTCCTTTTTTGTGAGAAAAAAGCATTTTATTCTCAACATGTATAGTGCAGAACCTAGGAGCTGTTCATTTTCTCTCTTCATCTGCATCATTTGCAGAATTACAATCTGCATCACCCCTTTTCTTGAGTTGGTCCCACATAAGCTAGTTCCAAATTCCAGTCCTTCTGCCTTATTGCAGACCATTGTGGTAATTATGTATGGCAAGTGACCTAGTGAATTAATTGTACTTTTTGTGTTGTTGTTGTTGTTGTTGTATTGGTATGGGTTATTTTCTTTTTTATTTTTTTTTGAAAATCAATATCAAACTTTATATACAGCGGAACATTAAGAATAGATAAAAACAAACTCATACACTAATAAAACTTCTCTTTTCTTTAAAATACATGAAACATAACAAATAAAATCTAAAGCTCCTCAAGTCAGATTAGGCTCAGCTACAGATGAAGAAAGTGCAGTAGGTCACAGCTAATGGCCACGGACCCAATATGGCCACCACAAATTTCTGCTAAGCAACCCTTCTACAGTCAAACCAGAAGTTTTGTTTTTTGTGTGTATATGTGTTTTAAATCACTTTATTCATCCATCATCTTTCAAGGAAAAAAAACAATGCTTTTGCCTAAGGTCCACAAATGAATGAGTATATCCCCTGCTTATCTTTCTGGGTTTGTGAGACCTCTATCAGGAAGATATTCCCCAAATCCATCCATTTGCCTGCAAACTTTATGATATCATGGTCTTCTTACTGCTAAGTAGTACTCCAATTTGTATGTGTACCACAGTTTGTTAATCCATTCCTCAGGTGAGGGGCAATTAAGTTGTTTCCAGGTTGTTGCTATTACAAATAATGCTGCTATGAACATAGTTGAGCTAATGCTTTTGGGGTGCAAATATATGTCTTTAGGGTATATGCCCAATAGTGGTATTGCTGGATCCTTGGGGAGATTGATTTCTAGTTTTCTGAAAAACCTCCATACTGCATTTCAGAGTTACTGAACAAGTTTACACTCCTACCAACAATGTTCCACTTGCTCCACATCCTCTCCAGCATAGGCTGTCACCTGTGTTTGATCTTAGCTATTCTGAAAGGTTTAAGGTAGTATCTCAGAGTTGTTTTGATTTGCATTTCTCTGATAGCTAAAGATGTTGAGCAATTTTTCAAGAGCCTTTTAGCCATTTGTAATTCTTTTGCTGAGAATTCCCTTTTTACTTGTGAACCCAATTTTTTGATTTGGTTATTCAAGTTTTTCAGCTATAGTTTCTTAAGTTCTCTAAACATTTTAGAGATCACTCCTCTGACACTTTTAGGGTAGGTGAAAATCTTTTCCCATTCTGTAAGCTGTCATTTTGTCTTATTACTGTGTCCTTGGTCTTACAGAATTTCTCAGTTTCAGGAGAGCCCACTTATTGATTATTGTTTAGTGTCTGTGCTACTGGTGTTATATTTAGACAGTGACCACCTGTACCAAAGCAATGGATGGATATTTTCTAATTTCTTTTCTATCAAGTTCACCATAGCTGGGTTTGTGTTGAGGTCTTTGATCCACTTGGATTTGAGTTTTGTGCAGGGTGATAGGTTTGGATCTATATTTTTAGAAATATGTAATATTTCTACGTCCTATGATCCAGCTATGCCAACACCATTTGTTGAAGATAATTATCTTTAGCAATCTATTTTTAAGCTAATTTGATCATTACTTTTTAATACCCTGACTACAATATTTTCCTTGTATAAAGTTCTGTCTTTAATTGAACAACTGAATTAATGTTATTTTAACTATTATATCTACTTTCAGACAGACTTTTATTAGGCACAGTTTGGCTTCACACTTGCTATGTAGCTGTTGGTACTCAACTATTTATTTTCTCTCTCTGTCTTCAATGGCTAGTAGAATTTCTCTTGTGTGGTATTAAGTCCATACTTTTTCAGGTATTAAAATATTTGAAGCACCTTTACGATGGGTGGACCAGTTGGATTTTTAGCCAAAAGTTAAAATCTAAGATTCTTTATTTGCATAAAGACTGGCTATACTTTTCTTTGTGGCTCACCAGAGATTAGTTATGTTGGAACATGGCCTTTACTCTTCATCTCTGGCTCAGTTCCTGGTTTCTCTTTGTATTGCTCTAATTTCTTCTTCTTACAAGGGCACAAGACTAGACTAAGATCCATCCTAATATACTTGTTTGTATCCTTAGTCATATATTTAAAGGCTCCATCTACAAATATCTTTTCCTCCTTAGATACTGATGATTAGGTTTCAAAATATCAAAAGTGGCACAGTTAAGTGTCAAACATGGCAAAACAGTTAAATAGAGAGAGGAATGTCATCTGAAAAGCAGTGCTGAGACAACTAGAAATAAACCAGCAAATCAATTAAGAACAACCGCCACTTTCTAAACTCCAAAAGTAAGTAAGTCTTGAATATAAAAGACAGAATTGACTCAATCTTTGTGATATCTCAGAATCTGTCCTTAGCACTGGAAAAGACATAGTTTGAAAACTCTTACAAGAAAACAGAAACAGTCACTTAAAAAAGGAAAATGGATAAATTAGTATTAAATATTCCCAAAGATGTCACAATATAGTACAAAGAAGAAAGAAATTTTGAACTACAAAGTGAAAAACAATACTTTCAAATGATTACCTGATAAAAATGTAATGTCTAAAATACAAAAGAAGCTTGTTCTATTTTTTGGAAATAAAAGTGAAGTAACTCAGTGTATGCACATTAAAAAATACTCAGAATCAAGAGTAGTTAGAAATATGCGAGTAGAATAGAAATGTTTAATTGTCATTTTACTTTATATTTTTAAAATAGGAATAATTAGAAGCAAAGCACACAATGACACATTTTGGAAATAATGTAAAATAAATGGAATTTTCTGTGTAGTTCATATGAATATGAAGTGAAGCAACCACTTTATCATAACTTATTTGGCAGTTTATTAAAAACTCAAAAATAGAGTTATCATAAGGCCAGGCAATTTCATTTTTCAATATATACACAAAAACCTGAACAGAAATGATCATAAAAGCATTATTCATAATAGCCTGCAGGTAAAAACAACCCTTGTTTCTGTCAACTGATAACTACATAAAAAGAAGTAAAACAATATTTTTCACCCATAAACAAAGACATGGAACATAACATTGGATGAACCTTGAAAACAATCAATGAAAACCACACATAAAGAGCCACATATTGCTTGCAACTGTATTATAAGTACAGATTAAAAAATGAATGCAGATAGAAAAAAATAATATTTCATGGGAACTTTGAAAAGAAAATGGGAATTACAGTTAGTGAATATGACATTTCTCTTTTTTGTAACAAACAGGTAAATTTCTTTATTATTCATAAAAAACAGATATTATATAAACACAAGCAGTATCATGGTGAAGTACTTTCAGAGTAAATATCCTCCACAAAACCTTTTCTCTTAATTAATTAATTAATTAAGTTATTTCACCAGCCTAACTACATTCCTTTTTTTAATTTAAAATAGATTTTTCATTATCTACCACTGCTCTCCCTCCCTTCCCTCCTCCCTCCCAGTTCTTCTTTACCTTCCTTACCCTATAGGCATCAACCCATTCCCCAAGAGGTCCCAAGGTGGGTCATTTCAGTCTGGTGTATCAAGTTGAGAGAGGTGGGTCTGATTTTCTCATAGTATCGAGGTTGGGTTAGGTGTTCCTCTGTAGAGAATGGGCTTCAAGATGCCAGTTCATGCACCAGGAACATAGTCGGATTCCACTGCAAGAGGCTCCCCAAACTGCTCATGCCATTTGACAGTTGTCTACCTTTGGAAGATTTAGTTCATTTCCCTGTAGATTCCTCAGTGATTATTTCTGGTTTGGTAAGCTCCCAATACCTCAGGTCAGCCATCACAGTGGGTCTCCTCCTCATGATTCTTATCTCTTTGCTCATATACCCTCCCCTCTCCACCACTCCCCTCCTCTTCCCCCTCTCTTCAGCTGGACCAGGAGCTTGACCTGGTCCTTAACTATGAATCTCTGCTTCTGACTCTTTCTATTGATCGATGAAGGTTCTATGCCATATTTTTTTTTTCATTTGCAAGTGGTTATAACTTCCAGGGTAGAGACAGCAGCATGTGTTAATTTTAATTAGATCAGCTTTCCAATCTTCCATTAGTATGGGTAGCAGAAATTCAGCCATTTGCCAACTAGTAAATCATTCCTTAGACCATTTACAAAAGAAGCATTTTTCTTATTTTGGGATGAGTTAATAGAAATTGATTTATGAAGATTGAAGATATGGGTTAGTCACTAAGAGTACTGGCTGATCTTCTCTTTCAGAATACTTGGGGTTGACTCCAAGGACCTATGTGATAATTCCCAACCATCTATAACTATCTTCCCAGGAATCTGATGGCCTCTGGAGCACTACAAGCACATATTGTATAGACAAATGTATAGACAAAATTCCATGCAGATAAAAAAAAAATAGTATTTATTAAAATGAAGAGCATAAGCAGGAGATGTACCCACTCATTAGTGGTCTCTAAACAAACAAACAAGAAAAAAGCCAAACATGCCCAAGCTGCAAACCACAACCACTGAACAGCTTGGGATCAGAAACATCCTGGACTGACTCTTCAGATCCCACTCCACCTAAAGGAACATCTAACTCACTCTTGAGGGAGGGGGGACAAAACTAGATCTGCCAGGAGTGGAGACTGATCCAAGCATTATTGGTCAGTGGGACCATGGGACTGTCTGCTGCCTGCCAAGGGAGGGGATGGGGAGTTGTGGAGAAGAAAAAATGACCTGATGTGGCAGGAGGGGGAAGGGACCTTGAATAAGGATATACAGGGATGGAAAAAAAATTGAGAGGGAAAGCTGAACACAAAGTAAATATATGTGTAGCAATCTTATTTGCATTATCACCCTTGATAAGTCATGCTTATGATTTTTATCTTCTTTATAGTTCTTGTTAACTTATCAGCATTTTAATTCATTTTACTGTTTTTTTGATAAATACAAAATAAATAAAGAAAAAAAATAAACCAAGTTTTATTTTAATTTACTTACAATCATGCATACACACAAAAACTCATACACACCATTTATATGTATTTGTTTGTCCATATGCATATACTACATGCATATGGACAAACTTTCATTTAAAAGTATATGAATTTTGTTATTAAAAATAGTCTAGAATGAAAGTATTAAAGTAGATACTGCAATATTTTCATGATCTAACCAAATGCTACATACATATATTTAAATTGATGTAATACTAGAAAATGAACAATTCTATAAAAATTAAGTTAACTGTTTTTAAAATGTAAAATTGTATAATTAAGAGGAAGCACAAAGTCAAGTATATTAGAAAATTTTAAAAAATCAGTATAGAAAACATATCTGTAAATGACTTCAGTTATCACTCTTTTTTTTAGAGGCCTGAGGTGAAAAAAAGTGAGAATTACATAGTAGACTCTCTATTGGAGACATTTCAAAAGCTTACAGTAAATTACATGAAATATCTATACTTACAGAAAAGGTCCTGAACTTTCACTCTATGACTTTAATTTGCCAGCATCTGTGCAATAGATACATTTTATTTTTGAAGACTACATTTAGTAAAATAAATACACAACTAAAATTTATTGTCTAGTCAGGTATTTAAACATGTAAACTTTATTTTTTTAGAAATGTCTAGATTTTTTTATTCTTCTCTCTTACAGTACATTTTTCTTTCCTCCCAGTCCCTCTTCATTTACCCAGATACAGTAATCAGTTTCTCTTCAGAAATGAACAGGTCTCCAAATATATCAACTAAACATAGCATTACAGAATTATAGGATGCAATAAGGCACAAACCCTCATAGCAGGGCCAGGTGAAGCATCCCAGTAGGAGAAAAATGTTCACAAGGGCAGGTGAAAGAGTCAGAGACACACCTGCTCTCACTGCTAGGAGTTCCATAAAAACACCAAGCTACATAACCATAACATTTATGCAGATTACCTAGCATGGACCCATGTAGGCACCATTATTTCACCTGCAGTTTCTGTGAGTCCCTATGAGCCCTCCTTATTTGATCCATGGGTCATGTTCTTCTGGTGTCTTAAACCTCAGGCTTCTACAGTTCTTTCTCCCCCTCTTCTGTGGGCTTCCATGAGTGCCAAGTGAAGGGATTTGACAAAAATCTCTAATTTGGGCTCTCTCTGCTTCTAAGGTTTTACTGTGGGTCTCTGCATCTGCTTCCTTCATCATAGAGGCACTGATTTTTGAATATAGCAAAATATCATTAAGAATCATTTTATTGTTTTTTTTAATCTTAGGTCTCTGTTTAACTATATTTAAATATATACATAGTTTTAAAGTTCACTAAAGCAGAAAGAAGTTGTCAGATCATACCAAACTAATCTACTAAAACTAAACAAAGAGCAACCATAATAATACACACACACACACACACACACACACACACACACACTACATCAGCTACCCAAAGACACATATTTAAAGATTAGTTTCAAGGTCACCGTTTATTTTATTTTTATTTTTTTATTATTGTGAATAAAGAAGTCATATTTTCTCTCCTTGTATGTCTGTATTCAAGGTCCCTTCCCCCTCCCACTATATCAGGTCATTCTCTCTTCTCTACATCTCCCCATCCCCTGCATAGGCAGGCAGTCCCAAGGTCTCATGGTACCAATATTGCTTAGTTCAACCTCCACTCCTGGAAAATCCAGTTTTCTCCAAACAATATCAAGACTGAGTCAGATGTTCCTCTACAGGAAGTAGAAAGCAAGGATGACTCCAAGGTGTTTCTGATCCCAAGCTGTTCAGTGGTTGTGGTTTGTAGCTCGGGCATGCTTTGCTTTTTCTTGTTTGTTTGTTTAGAGTCCACTAATGAGTGAGTACACCCCTTGCTTATGTTTCTGGGTTTGTGATACCTCACTCAGGAGAATATTCTCCAAATCCATCCATTTGCCTGTAATTTTTAGGATATCATATTTTCTTACTGCTGAGTAGTACTCCATTGTGTAGATGTACCACAGTTTGTTAATCCATTCTTCAGTTTAGGGGCATCTAGGTTATTTCCAGGTTCTTGCTATTACAAATAATGCTGCTATGAACATAGTTAAGCTAATGCCATTGGAATGCGACTGTGCATCTTTAGGGTATACACACAGAAGTGGTATTGCTGGGTCCTTGGGGAGATTGATTCCCATTTTTCTGAGAAATCGCCATACTGCATTCCAGAGTGGCTGAACAAGCTTACACTCCCACCAAAAGTAGAGGACTTTTCCCCTTGCTCTGCATCCTCTCCAGCATAGGCTGTCATCTGTGTCTTTCTTAGCCAATCTGACAGGTGTCAGGTGGTATCTCAAAGTTGTTTTGATTTGCATTTCTCTGATGACTAAAGATGATGAGCACTTTTTCAGGTGCCTTTCAGCTTTTTGTAATTCTTCTGCTGAGAATTTCCTTTTTAGATCTGAACCCCATTTGTAATTGGGTTATTCAAGGTTTTGGGCTCTAGATTCTTGAGTTCTTTATATATCTTAGAGATCAGTCTTCTATCACTTGTAGGGTTGATGAAAATCTTTTCCCATTCTGTAGGCTGTCATTTTCTCCTATTGACAATGTCCTTGGCTTTACAGAAGTTTCTAGCTTTACGAGATCCTACTTATTGATTGTTGATCTTAGTGTCTGTGCCACTGGTGTTATATTTAGGAAGTAGTCACCTGTGCCAATTCTTAGAAGTGTATTTCCCACTTTCTTTTCTAGCAAGTTCAAAGTGGCTGGGTTTATATTGAGGTCTTTGATCCACTTGGATTTGGGTTTTGTGCAGGATGACAGGCTTGGATCTATTTGCATTTTACTACACACTACCATCCAGCTATGGCAACACCATTTGTTAAATATGCTATCTTTCCTCCATTGAATATTTTGGTCCTCTTTGTTGAAGATCAGGTGTTCATAGGTTTTTGGATTAATGTCTGGATCCTCAATTCTATTTCATTGATCCACAAGTCTGTTTTCATGCCAGTACCAGGCTGTAAGGTCACCTTTTATAAAGATATTAATAATTGGTTGGTCATAGTTTTTGTTGCAGTACTTCAATGAAACCCTGACTTTTGCACATATTAATAAGAAACAACCATTTAGCTACACTTTCAAGCCATTGTGTACTTATAAACACAGTCTCATTTTAATCCACATGTGCTAAGATTAATTTCAATAACCCCCTGTATCTATCAGACCAGCATGGACTAAAGCTGGATCTCAACAACAACAGAAACAACAGCAAGCCTACAAACTCATAGAAACTGGACAACTCTCTACTGAATGATTATTGGGTCAAGGCAAAAATAAAGACTTCCTAGAATTTAATAAAAACGAATGCACAACAACAACAAAAAAGAAATTACAAATTACAGCGTTTTGTAAATAAAATAAAACTGTATGTTTGCAGAAAAAAAAGAAAATTATCATATATAATAAAGTTCTGACTTTTAGTAAAGTAAAAGAGACCACAATAGTTACAAAAATGTTTAACAGTAAATTTTAAAATTATTACTAAAATATTTTTATCAAATTGGGGTCAAAATTAATATTTATTTAGAAATCATTTGTTTTTAACTTCATATTATATCACAAGTTTATGGCCATATCAATTTATTGTTATGAAAGATGAGAGAAATTATTATCTCACCATATTTAGTTATTTTTAAGTTTTAAACTGCCTTGATTTTTAACATGCATAACATTGTCTGTAATAATTACTTTAAATTTGGTTAAACTTTGCTACATGATCATTGACAGTCCTTCTCACATATATTCAATTCTCCATCCTTTATATTTTATTTTTTCTTTTGTGAGTTATTTTTCATTATAAATATTTACTTTTATTTGCTATATTATAAGAACTAGACAGTTTTCCTAGATATAAATTATTAATAGTACTTCATTTTATTTCCAAAGATAAATTTTAACCCCATAGTTTTGCATACCATCCTGGAAGAGTATTTAGATTTCTTTTTGTTAGTGATTTGTATTTTTCATCTTAGACATGAAATTTATTGTTTTTTATATTAGCATCACAAATTGCAAATTTATTATCTTTCCATTTTATTTATATACCATTCAATAGAAAAACATTAGTCTTTTTGAAAATAAGATTCAAGCTTCCATTTCAAAATAAAGTTCTTTGTTATGGAAAAATGTTCTTCTACACTGTAAAGATTTTTCACTTGTATTGGTTTACTGAAACTCTTATTGGCCAGTAGCTAGGCAGGAAATATAGGTAGGAGAATTCTGGGAAAAGACAGAGTAGCAGTATCCAGCCAGAAACTAGAGAAGAAGGATGAAATATCTATACTAAGAAAATGTATCAAATCATATGGCATTATTTTCTTGCTTCCTCTGTGTCTGCCTGGCAACCAAAGTCTAGTCCTATCAAAGAGCAGTAAGAGCTCCTAATATTTTATCTGTCTCTCTATTCTTTAAATTTACTGTTTAAATAATTCATGAAACATATTCATGAAAACTCTATATCAATAGCATTATCTAGTGTGCTTCTAAGCTACATACATCTATCTACATATTCTATAATGTTTAAATCTTCTGACCACATCTACATAATAACCAAATAAAATTTACTCTAAAAGTTTATATAATTCCCTATTCTAGCTTTTGGCAATATAACATATTTTGTTATCTCTAGTCACCATTTGAGCAATAGCAACTTAGAACTTGTTCTTTGCATCTGATTATAACAGAGTGCCATGACATAAGCTTTTTCTTGTCTTCCCATGTTTCAATTCCCCTTAGATTTTGGAAATCAATGTTAGTCTATATTTCTAAGAGATTCAATGTATGTGTTTGAAATCATGAATTTCACTGACTGGTCAATAAGATAATCTAGTTTTACTTCTGTATCTCTGATGCTGTCTTCAAATCCTACTTTTAGATTATTTCTAAATTTTTCTCTAGAAGTCTTGAGATTACAAGATCAAAGCTATACTAACACCTTAAGAATGCTGCATAAATTTTATATAAGAATAAGAATGGAACATGCTGCCACTTAATATGACATGTATCTCAGTTTAAGAATGTAAACATTAAATGTTAGTCTTAAAAGTAATGAATATAAAGCTCATTAAATTTTATAAATTTGTTGAAGATTTTTACTGAGAAAAATATTAGTCAACTCTTCAGAAGTTTTCTTCATACTAATAAATTTGGAGACTATAGAATAACTCAATAAACCTGAACTTAAAATAAGTAACAAAATGTTAAATTATTCTCAAACAAAAATTTCTACCTTACTTATTGATCCTAAATACTGCATTTCAAGTAAGCCTATTTAATTGAGGAATGGCATTCTTTTATTTTTATACATACTAACTATAGTTCCACTTCCCTTGTCCCACTCACTCCCCAGCTTCCAGCCACCTTACTCCACTATTCACTCCTCAAAGAGATTAAGACCTTCTTCTATGGAGATTTAACAAAATCTGAATATCAAGTTGAGGCTGGACCAAACAGCTCCAGGTCCCACCCCACCACCAATGCTGAGCAGCATATCTTTCTATAGGGAATTGATTCCAAAATTCCAGTTCATGAACTAGAATAAATATTGGTCCTACTGTCAAAGACCCCACCAACTGCTCAAGTCACACAATTGTCATTCAGATTCAGAGGGCCCAGTTCAGTCCCATGCAGGTTTAGCTTGGAGTAGCAGTCTCTGGGTTTTTGTATCCCAGTCTTGACCCCTTTGCTTTAATCTCTCTTCAACTGGATTGGGAGATTGGCCCAGTGCTTAGTTGTGGATCTCTGCATCTGCTTCCATCAGTTGCTAAATAAAGGTTCTTTGATAACAATTGGGGGGGTCATAGATTTGATTACAGGGGAAGAACAGTTCAGGTACCCTCTCCACTGCTGCTTGAAGTCTTAGATGATGTCATCCTTGTAGATTTTTTGGCATGAAAAATCTCCCTAACCCCAAAATACTTCTTCTAACCAAGATATCTACTTTTTTAAAAAAATGTATCTACTTTTATTAAACTTTTATTTCAGGTTAAATTAAAAACAAATTAGTTAACCTTGAATTGTTAAAGTATGCCATAAAATATGAGTTAATGCATGATAACAGCCACATATTATACACACATCAGAGATTATGTTGACTCTGATTATGCATGAATAACCTGACACATACAGAAAAGTAATATATATGTAACCTTCCTCTCTCCACCTAGTTCATTGTTCTTTCTTTCTGGCTCTCCCCCAGATTTTTTTTTTTTTTAGTTCTCTCAAATTGCCTGAATATTTCAAGATGTTCTTTTTTTTTTTTTTTTTTTCATCTGCTGAGTAGCACTCTATTGTTTAAATGTATCACTTTTTCTAAAATCAAGTCTCCAGTTGAGGTCACATCTTGGTTGTTTCTAGGCTATAACAAATAATGCTGCTATGAACATAGTTAAGCAAATGTCCTTAGGGTATAAATGTGCATTCTTTGAATATATGCCAAAGAGTCGTATTGCTGGTTCATGAGGTAGATTGATTGCCAACTTTGTAAGAAACCACTATACTGATTTTCAACATGGCTATACAAGTTTACAGTCCCAACAGCAATGGAGGAGTGCCCCCTTTGTTCCACATCCCCTCCAGCATAAGCTTTCATCAGTACTTTTCACTTTAGCCATTGTATGAGGTATAAGATGGAGTTTCAGAGTCATTTTGACTTGCATTTGTTGATGGCCAAAGATGTGGAGCACTTTTAAAGTATCTTTCAGTCATTTGAGAAACTTTTGTTATAAATCCTCTGTTTAGATCTGTATTCCATTTTTAATTGGATTATTTGGTATTTCAATGTCTAATTTCTTGAGTTCTTATTTAGAGATCAGTTGTATGTCAGATATAGGTTTGGTGAAGATCTTTCCCCATTGTGTAGGCTTTAATTTTGTCTCATTGATCATGTCCTTTGCTTTAAAGAAATTTCTCAGATTCAGACACTCTCATTTATTAATTGATACTCTCAGTGTCTGTGCTACTGGTGTTATATTCAGGAAGTTGTCTGTGCCAATGTGTTTAAGGCTATTTCTCACTTTCTCTCCTATTATTGTAATTAATAATCCATGGCAACTGATGAAGAAGATAATATTTATTAAAAGGTTCAGAGGATGAGCTGGAGAGATGACTCAGAAGTTAAGAGCACTGACTGTTCTTCCAGAGGTCCTCAGTTCAATTCCCAGCAAACACAGATGGCTCACAACCATCTATGATGACATCTGGTACATTATTCTGAATACTGTATACATAATAAATCAAAAAAAAATTTAAAACTTGTTCAGAGGAAACAATGATACAACAGATTAAATAATCATCCAGTTTTTGGAAAACTGGACTGATCTATGAGACTTCTGCCAATGGATCATGTCCTTTATCCAAGAGCATAAAGAAGAATAGGAAAAAGGGGCATCTGCTTACATGAACCCAGATCTTAAAATGGCTCTCTAGCTATGCCCCCAAATACTGTAATCTTAAAGTCATGGGCAATTTCTAGTTCTACACGTCCCAAGAGGCCATGTTTCTAGGTCAAGGTGATTGTACCTGCTCTTCATTACATCTGCTTCTTTTGTCTAAAGAAGAAAGTTTTAAACTTAAATATAAAACTATATACAATAGAAATAATTATTAGGTACTATGTAGGAGAGGGAATAGGCAAATAACATAAACAAGGTGAAACTAAAACTAGCTAGAACACCAAATACAAAGCATATACTAAATGTATAGAATATTAGTAAGTGGCAAAAAAGATTATTTTAAAGCTGTCTTATTTTGAATAATATGAATATAGTATTTAAATATTTTAGCTAAGATGTACTTGGTTGTAATTGTAACTGGTCTTTAGCTTTATTAAATACTTAAGAAGGAAAACATATTATCTGAGTAATTAGAAAATGTAAACAAGCAATTTTTGAAATTTAGTAAGAGAAGGCATTGACGGCTGTCTGGACAGTTATTTAAACATTTTTGGTAACACTGGGGTATCTAACTTTGGCTATAGACATAGAATATCTAAAGGACAGTTTTAGAAGCAGGATATTTTGAGAAGTTGTCTTATCTTGTCTTGACAGGGTCCATTAGTTTTTATTTTTTGTCTTGTTTATTTGGATCAGTGTGTTTATTGTCAGCAATTGAGGCAATGGCAATTTTTTGCCTAACAGGGTCATAATCTGTCAGGAAAGACAAACTCTATGTGGAGTGTCATTAATGTCCAACATGATCTTGGGAAAGAAACAGATTTGTTAGGAGCAATCTTGTCTCCTAAATTTTGAATAATAAAACATTTAAATGCCATATTGTGGGCTGTCTACCTGACATGTTATTATATATCTAGAAACTTAATTAACATGACTATAATATGATCAACATGGGTGACTTTAACCTATAATTTACATCAATACCAAAGTGGATAACTGAAAGACTAAATTATATTATAAAAGAAGAAAATTTGTAAATAGACATACAATATAAAAACAATGACTTCAAGTATTATGATATAAAACATCTTAAGCAGATGTAGAAATGTATAGTGCAAAGCAACAACAATATCTTTAATATGCATCAATATATAAAATGTCTTAAACAAGTGGTAATACCTGCTCTCCACTACACTGGTCAATCATGTTTATATTGAGGACTTTGATTCAATTGGACTTCAGTTTTGTGAAGGGTGATATATATGTATCTATCTGCATCTTTTACATACCAGCAAACAGTTTTGCCAGCACTATCTATTAAAGATGCTTTCTTTTTTCTATTGTATATTTTTGGTTTCCTTGGCAAATTCAGGTGTTCATATGTGTGTGGATTAATGTCAAGATCTTCTATTTGTTTCCATTTATCCTTATGTCAACATCAAGGTGATTGTATTACTATAGCTCTGTAGTAGGACTTGAATTCAGAGACAGTGATTGATGCCTCCAGATGTTCCTTTATTTTGGCAATCCTGGGTTTTTTGTTTTTCTATATAAAGTTGTGTATTCTTCTTTTCAGGTCTGTGAAGAATTATGTTGGGATTTTGATGGGGATTGCATTGAATCTGTAGTATGCTTGTGATAAAATTGCTATTTTTACTATGTGGATCCTACCTGTCCAAGAGCATGGGAGATCTTCCCATTTTCTTGTATTTTCCTCAATTTTGTTCTTCAATGACTTAAAGTTCTTCAATTTGCCAGTATTTTTGTATCAATATTCACAAGGGACCTTAATCTATAATTCCCTTTCTTTGTTGTATCTTTGTGTGGTTTGCATATTTAGTTTAATAATGTTTCTTTTGTTTCTAGTGTTTGGAACAATTTAAGGAGTATTGGTATTAGTTATTCTTTGAAGTTCTGGTAGAATTCTAACTAAAATTATCTAGCCCTGAGCTATTTTTTTTTTTTTGCTTGGGAGATGTAGTACAAAGTTTCTGGCCTGTCTGGCCTGTAGTCCAGACCTGCTGACTAGCAGTTCTGCAGAAACACACAGATGCTTATATTAATTTTATGCTAATTGACCTAGGGCCCAGGGATATAACTTGCTAATTCTTTACTCTTATTAAACTAACACATGATTCTTATCTTGTTCAGCCTTGTGGCTCAGTACCTTTTCTGAGAGCAGCATAATTGTCCTCTGCATCTGCTGGCTTCTTTGCTCATCTCTGGTGTCTCTCTGGCATCTCTGCTCTGCTCTTCCTGTTCCCATAATTTTCTTAGTCTGGTAGCTCTGCTCACACTTTCTGTTGCAGGAATGGTTATTTGTAAACACACTCTAAACCAATATGTGTGTCTCAGGAACCTTCTCTTGGTCCAATATGAGTTCTCTTGGTCTAATATGAGCTCTTGGTCCAATAAAAGTTAGTGTATTCTGTGTCTCAGGGAGCTGCTCTTGAAACAATAGGAGCTTACTGATTCTGTGTCTCAGGAAGCTAATTTTGGTTCTATAGAAGTTGACTGATTTTATGTCTCAGGGAGTCACTCTTTGTCTAATAGGACCTGGCCAATTTTGTGTCAGGGAGTCTATGAGGTCACTGGGTGATGTGGGGGATTGACAGATAATGGGACTTGTGAATTTCAGAGTCCAAATAACTTGGGTGTTAGTGGTTATGCCTGTCCACAGGAATTTTCCCAGCTGGCCTGTAACTGGGGCAGCAACAGGTGGTATTGGAGCCCAAGTAAGCCAATTGTAACCTAAAATCTACACTTCTCTCAGGTTTAATCAAAAGAATATTAACACATTGACATTTTCTTATTTCTCTATAAAACTGAAGAACTATACTGCTGACCCTATGTATAGCATTGAGACTAGTCTATGGCACTGAAATTGAGCTATTGCTCATTTTATGAGATGTCATATTAGCATTTATGAAAATTCTATGACCCTTTGCAAAGTAAATTTTCTTTTCTCAATTATAAGCCATGGTTAAATTATCTAAGAATGGATATATTTCAAATGTATATAAAAATATACAACTTATTATATTCAGTTTTTATTGTGTTCATATGTATTAAGGAGAAAAAATAATGGTCAATAGAATCAATGAAGAATGGCATCCATATCTAAAAAACTGTATTTGTGAGTGTTAGGTAAGGTCAAAAGGTTTATGAAAAGATAATTTTAATATCAATTATTTCAAAAGAGGTTGAGGATTTTAGTTCTTTAAAACGTTGCCACATAAAAGTGAGTTAACCTCTCCAGGACTCACAATGATGGTCAGGAAGATATTCAAATTGATAGAGTAATATCCCCATTGTCTGGGTGGGTACAAACTTTGGTGAGACCAAAATAATTCTTCATATTATTAAAAGAAAAGAGAGAAGAATGGCAATTGAGTTACATATATAATATCAGGGTCTGTGTTGGGAACACACAAAAGAAGTGTTCCTTTATAACTAAATACAATTAGAGCTCTGATTGCAAATATTTTAGAGATATAATTACTTACTTTCATGTTCCGATTAAAATTTAAATGTTCAGGCAGAAAGTAATAGGGTTTTTTTTTGGTAGTTGTGACTACTTCAGAATCACAATATTCTACTTGTAAAAGGAAATTTAGTGAAATAATCTTTTTGCTAACTGGAGTTGTTTCAGTGGTTCTATTTAGGCAACTTAAGATGCAATTAGTGATACAGGTGAGGACATTTAAATGCATGTTAGTTTTATTTTAGCCCATTAAAATAAAAACTCATTTGGTTGAAATGAGTTTATTATCTCTAAGATATTATACTTTCATTAAATATCCCAATTTAACTCACTCCTAAGTTCTTTCGGGTTTGAGTAAGAAATATGACAATTGAATTGCTTTATTTAATGATAACCCTGGATAGGGAGGCAGAATAAAAGAACATGTTTTGAGCAGCTAAAGACGCAATATGCACTGGCATTAACTACCTTTCTTGTAAAATAGAAGACACAGAAAATAAAGCATAGTAAGTGACTTCTTAACCTATTGTGCTTTGAAGATCAAAACAAAATATCTCTGATAGCAAATTTTCTGAGAATCTCTGATTTTTTCAATTTGACATGAGAGGTGCACTGCTTTTATTTAATATGTTCTACAATACATTTGCATAAAGACCTTGAGAAAATTTAGCTGTACAACAAAATTAGCCCATGGAACAATTCTTCTACTCAAAAGAGGATGTAGGAAAGTTCCCTAACTCTGATAATTTTGTTGTAAGACAAAACAAAACAGAAATCAGGCATCTGAGAAACCTTGTGATAAACAAAGGCAAAATCTAAATTAGTTTATTCCTTGATCAAAATAAGATTTTATGGTGTTTTCTAAAAATTACTTTAAGGAATATAAAAATGGATATACAAAAATATAGGCAAACTTCTTCCCTATATATTTCAAAGCCATACCAATAGACCAAAAACAAAACAAGATGAGAAAACATGTCTGGTGATCTAAGAGTCAAATGAGGCCAGATTATACTCTAGAAATTATTTGTAGTTTAAAAATTTCTTGGGCCTGCGCCTCAGTAGACCATTAGGCCTGGGTTTGAATTCCCAGAATTCATAAAGCCGATATGGTAGTGTTTATCTATATCCCCCAGTGCTCCTGTGGAGAAATGGAAAGTGAATATAGAAAAATTCCTGGTTCAACTGATCCACAAAATGAAGTATAAAATGCACTTTCTCAAACAAACTAAAAAGTCAAGGTCTATATCTTAGATTGTCTTCTAAAAATCACAGATAGTCAGAGACGCATGCATATCTTTCCCTGTGCAGATGAACACAAACACATCAGACACACACACAAAGATGATGATGATGGAAATGGTGGTGATGGACATAAGAAGGAGGAAGAAAAGGAGGAGGAGAAGGAAAATAAAGGAGAGGAGTGTTCATTATCAAATTGGAACTGTGAAGATATTGGCATGTAGGCCAACATAGGCTGCATAATTCCATCGTCTAAGCTTAGCGGTCTTCTACCGAATCAAATACAACAAATTATGAGATCTCTCATGAAGCAAGAAGAATTTGCTTTTAGATGTAAGTAAGATGTACGTCCAACATTATGGCCGGTGGATGTCATTTCTCAGAGGTGGTTGAGGCAAGAAGGCTAATATTTTAAATGTAGTTATTTAGAGTGTGTGGTTAGAAAATAAGTGTGAGTTCAATGATAAATTCAATAGAGATAAGAAAGGCTGAATTTATTCTCATACTATGATTGACATTATGCTGTAAAACTGAGCTCAAGAGATAGAGCAGGTCTCATAATGTAGATTTTAAATTTGTAAAACTTTGAACATATTCCTTAATGAAGCACATATTTATCTGCAAAACTCAAAAGCCTCTCTATTAAACTTATCAAATAAAGCGAACTATGCATAAGGCCATAAAATTTAAATATGCATACATGCATATACCTATGTGTGTATTTTTACAAAAAGTATGAATGAATGCATATGAAACTCAGACCAAAGATTTCTGTAGGTTATGTTACTAATCAAAGAACAAAATGAACAAATATAAACCAATACTATTCTTAATTTAAATTAGGACAAAGGAATAGTTAAGTTAGGATTTTGTATCTAATACATCATTATTTATTCAAGAACTTAGTAGAGGACCCTATTAAGAGTAAGTTTTTAAAAATATTGTCACTTCTTTCATGTGGTCTTGCCTCTTGTCTATAAAATGTGAGAGATGGCTTTGTCCTCTGGAATAATTTCTTGCTCTAAAACTTACTTATTCAGTAGATGGGAAAATTAATAAGTGAGAAATAACAATCTTCTGATATATTAGATAACATAATTGAACAAGAACTTAGGTGTTCTGATCTAATATTAGTTAAAAATGTAAAATAGCATTAGCAGTAAATTTTCTAACTGAAGTCAAGGAACTAAATTAAATGCTCTGATATTTTTGATGGCTACATAAAATAAAAACAAAGCTAAATTAAACTAAAACAAATCTTTCCACATACATTATACAACATTTACACACTGCAAAGTATTTATTTAAATATCAAATTGAAAGAACACAGCATTTTTTCTAGCTAAATGAATTGATTTACTATTGTCTGTTTCTGCTTTAGCCCTAAACTCTAATTTATCTCCTTTAAGGGGTCTCATAGGTACTTGAGATCTCTGTATGTAATACTGCTTTCATAAAAAAAACAGGAATTTACCTCTATAAACAATCAATCATGTCTTCAGGAAGTGCTTTGCAAACCTAGTCTTTCCAATACTATTTGTCTACTTTCTTATAAACTGATTCTGTAATTTAACTATTTTGAGCCTTAATTCTGTTCTATATTTCATATTTTTTGTAACTACATTAAAATCATCCATTAAAACATTGTGTGACTCAATGTTTTATTTCAAAAAGTGTTTTTGGAAGCATAATGGCAAAGTCAATGTAAAGCCTAAGGAAATATGACACCCCAAAACCAGTTTGTAGTGATTTTGCTTCTGAACACAGGATTTTAGACATAAAACTTGGAAGCACTCAGTGAGAACCCATGGGTTGCATGGCTATGGTGGAATTTCTAGTGCTTGTGGAAATAATTTTCCACAAATCTGTTGCCATGTGTCTTGACTTTAACTTGAAGAATTGGCATGGGGTATTTTGGAAGTTGTAAAGGGAGTTTCTTGGCCTCACCCATGTTGCCCTCTGCCTTCCTCCCCCTTTCTATGGCCCCACATCTGCTGTTAATGAATATATTTTTTATTATCTAAAAGAGAGACTATCACTAATGAAACTATATCTTATAGCATAACAAGATTTTGTTTGTATCATTTTTCAAGCTAATTAAATTTTGTTGAGGCATATTAACATCTTTAAAGAATTTAAATGTGTTAATTGTGTCTCTAAATTGGCCATTTAACCTCCTCCTAGTAAGTGTTTCTTATCCAAACAGAGACAGAAAGACACAATTAAAAATAAAAAGTTCACAACAATGTAAGGGTATTCTTAATAGTTGTCTAAATAAAGCACTAAAGAGCATGTCAAGACCCCAGATACAGACTATTCCACATGGAGGATTAAAATCAGAAGGGTTATTCAAGAATAACAACACTGTATGCTAGTGCACAGGAAAGGAGAAACATGAAAATAAAATGTTAAGGAATGAATATCCACTTCTTCCACAATGGCTTGTGTCTCATTGCCCATCAAATATAAAGGATAAATTTGTCCTAATGTTTTTATTGGTCTAAAATTTGTTTATTCATGATGCAAGATCTGTCACACTCCAGCTTATCCAGATTTGAATACTATTAACCCAAAATAGATTGCAAGGAAGAACCTCCTCCTCTGTCTGGGAATCCATCCCTGCTGTTATGATTCTGAATAGATGCAAATGGGTAGATCTTCATTTCCTCCCCATTGTACGCATCTCTAAAATAAAAGATATGATACTGAACAATGAAATTTTACAAATGGATGGACTAGAGAAGCCAAATGCCTCCTATGTATTTAAACCAGATGAATTACTTGAGGAATTTTACAGAAAATGAAGAGTGTAACTGGGCTGAGCGATGCACAGTGGTAATTCAAGTATTTGGAACTGTGAAGCAGAAGGGTTATAATCTCAAGATAAACTCTGCCTGTGTAGCCTAGTAGCAAAAATGGTATAACCACAATTCATTTGCACTATTTTATTAACTAATAATGTATCTAATAGTTTCAAAACTGTGATGCTCAAAGAAGCTTTTGCTTGACTTGAAAAAAATGACAAAATTGGTATTAATTATGCTATGTATTTTTTAAAAAAACTGTATTGAAATTAAATGAAAGTAATGAGATAATCTTTATGTTTATTCAGGTACAAATATGTCTAAGAATTACTGTAAAAAATAATCTATGAGAAAATATTCCATAGGGAGAAAAATTGGTGTTCTAGACTACAGCAGTCACAAAGCAGGTTTCTAATATTTATTGGCCATTATTTCTTGAAATTTGATATTTTTATGTGATATGAAGTTATATAATGCCCCACAGTATAATTATAGAAAATAAATTAGATTAGCATAGTGTCTTACATAAACAAATAGTAAACTATGATTTTTTTCTTCTTCTTTATTTATTTTGTATTTATCAAGAAAAACAGTAAAATGAATTTAAAATGCTGTGAAGTTAACAATAAGTATAAAGAAGATAAAAATCATAAGCATGACTTATCAAGGGTGATAATGCAAATAAGATTTCTACACATACATTTACTTTGTGTTCATCTTTCCCTCTGAATTTTTTTTTTCCATCCCTGTATTTCCTTATTCAAGGTCCCTTCCCCCTCCCGCCACATCAGGTCATTTTTTCTTCTCTGCAACTCCCCATCCCCTCCCTGGGCAGGGAGCAGACAGTCCTATGGTCCCACTGACCCAATAATGCTTAGTTCAGTCTCCACTCCTGGCAAATCCAGTTTTGTCCCCCCTCCTCAAGAGTGAGCAGAAACACCCTGGACTGACCCTTCGGATCCCACTCCAACTGTAGTAAACTATGATTTTAACATCACCATTATTCTCCCCCTTGTCCTTTCTGGAGGACATTTATTACTTTCTCAGTAACTTTTTCTGAAACCTCTATATTTTATGTTCTTATGTGTGTATCTTTTGTATTCAAACATACAAGCAAGCTTCAGTACATATCAAACCAAGATTTACTCTGTACCTTAGAATAATTAAGTGAAGTACATTAAAGACTGATATATAAACCAAAATGCCAGGAGGTTAAATGGCAATGATAACTGTATTCTTCTGTGAAGGACTGGAAGTGTACTATTTCTTTATGGAAGGCTGGGAAATAATCATTTAACATTCATTGGGAAAAATTTGGTACTCAAGTCTTCCTTGTTTGGTATTTGAGGTACTAATATTTATATATCTTTTATTTATCTGAATAATGTACTATTTACTACATTGTTATAAGTTTCCAAATAACTATAGACATTCATCCTTAGATAATAATGGGTAGCACACTGCATGATGAAAATCTTTTGTGTTGAGACGTCATTCTACTTTTTGGTTTCTTCCATGCAAGTAAATGATCAAATCTCATCTATTGTATGGGAATTTTTTTTAAATGTGGTATCATTTCAAAATTATTTTGTGATTTATTAATTATTGATAAATTACAAACCCTGAATCTGTATGTTTTTATAATTATTCATCCTCCATGACTCTGATAACATTTATTTATTTATTTTATTATGTATAAATTCTAATTTTTTATCCATGTATCCCCTTGTTCAAACTCCCTTACCCCTCCAGCACCTCCCAGTCATTCTCTCTTCTCCTCATCTCCATAATCCTTCACAGCAAGTGCAGGAGGTCCCAAAATCCCAAGGTGACTTAGTTCAGCAACCACTCCAGGCAGATCCACTTTCCTCATCCCAAAATCAAGATTGGATCAGGTGTTCCTCTGCAGAGAATGGGCTCCAAGGTGCCCATCCAAGGTGCTTCAGATCCCAAGCTGTTCAGTGGTTGTGGTTTGCAGCTTGGACCTGAGTTGCTTTTTGCTTAAAGCCCACTAATGAGTGAATACATCCCCTGCTTATCTTTCTGGGTCAGTGATACCTTGTTCAGGAGAATATTCTCCAAATCCAACCATTTGCCTGCAAATTTTAGGATAATATTTTTTTTTCTTACTGCTGAGTAGTACTCCATTATGTAGATGTACCACAGTTTATTAATCCATTCTTAGGCTGAGGGGCATCTAGGTTGTTTCCAGGTTCTTGCTATTATGAATAATGCAGCTATGGGCATAGTTGCACAAATGGCTTTGGAGTGAAAATGTGCATCTTTAGGGTATATACCAGTAGTGGTATTGCTGGATCCTTGGGGAATCTGATTCCCAGTTTTCTGAGAAACCACCATACTGCATTCCAGAGTGGCTGAAAAAGTTTACACTCCCACCAAAAGTGGAGGACTGTTCCCCTTGCTCCACAACCTCTCCAGCAATGGCTGTCATCTGTGTTTTTAATCTTAGCCATTCTGACAGATGTAAGGTGGTATCTCAAAGTTGTTTTGAATTGCATTTCTTGATGGCTAAAGATGTTGAACATTTTTTAAGTGCCTTTCAGTCATTTGTAATTCTTCTGCTGAGAAGTCCCTTTTTAGCTCTGTACCCAATTTTTTGATTGGGTTGTTCAAAATTTTGGGCTCCAGTTTCTTGAGTTCTCTATATATTTTAGAGATCAGTTCTCTGTCACTTGTAGGGTTGGTGACAATCTTTTCCATTCTGTAGGCTGTCATTTTGTCTTCTTACTGTGTCCTTGGTTTTACAGAAGCATCTCAGTTTTAAGAAGTCCCACTTATTGATTGTTGTTCTTAGTGTCTGTGCTACTGGCGTTATATTTAGGAAGTGGTCACCAGTGTCAGTGTTTTGGAGGATATTTCCCAGTTTCTTTTTCAGTGTGGCTAGGTTTGTGTTAAGGTCTTTGATCCACTTGGATTTGAGTTTTGTACAGGGTGATAGGCTTGGATCTAATTGCATTTTTCTACATACTACCATCAAACTATGCCAACACCATTTGTTAAAGATACTATATTTTTTCCACTTTTGCCCTCTTTGACAAAGATTAAATGTTCATAGGTTTTTGGGTTGGTGTCGGGATCTTCAATTCTATTCCATTGATTCACAGTTCTGTTTATATACCAGTACCAGGTTGCTTTTATTACTGTAGCTCTATAGTACAACTTGAAGTCAGGGATGGTGATACCTCCTGAGTTTCTTTTGTGGATCAAAATTGTTTTGGCAATCCTAGTTTGCTTGTTATTCCAAATGAAATTGGATATTTTTCTTTCGAGCTCTGTAAGAAAATTATGTTGGGATTTTGATGGCAATTGCATTGAATCTGTTGACTGCTTTTGGTAAAATTGCCATTTTTACTATGTTGGTCCTACCTATCCAGGAACATGGGAGATCTTTCTAGTTTTTGATACCCTCTTCAATTTCTTTCTTCAGTGATTTAAAGTTTTTGTCAAATAGATCTGTTACTTCTTTGGTTATATTTACTCCAAGGTCTTAAATGCTATTTGCAGCTATTATAAATGGTGAGGTTTCCCTTATTTCTTTTTCATCCCTTTTATCTTTAGTGTATAGAAGGGCACCTGATTTCTTTGAGTTAATCTTGTATCCTGCTACTTTGCTGAAGGTTTTTATGAGCTGTAGAAATTCCCTCATAGAATTTTGTGGATCACTTATGTATATTATCATATCATCTGAAAATTTATATCCCCTTCATCTCCTTTCGTTCTCTTATTGCTTTACCTAAAACTTCGATAATTATATTGAATAGATAAAGGGAGAGAGGACATCTTTCTCTAGTTCCTGATTTTAGCTTCAAGTCTTTCTCTATTTAGTTTGATGTTGCCTGTTGGCTTCTTGTAAATCACCTTTATTATATTTAGATATTTTCCCTGTATCTCTCTAGGACTTTTGTCATAAAGGAGTGTTAGATTTTATCAAAGGCTTTTTAAGCTTCTAAGTAAATAATCATGTGGTTTTTTTTCCTTTAGTTTGTTTATATGATAAATGACATTTATGGTTTTTTGTAGGTTGAACAATCTCTGCATTTCTGTGATGAAGCCTACTTGATTGTGGTAGATGACATTTTATATATGTTGTTGTATATGGTTTGCCAAAATTTTGTTGAGATTTTTTGCATCAATATTCATAAGGGAAATTAGTCTGTAATTCTTTTTCTTTATTGCATCGTTGAGTGGGTTTAGTATTGGGTTATTCTGGCCTCATAAAAAGAGCTGGGCAATATTCCTTCAGTTTCTACTGTATGAAACATTTTGAGGAGTATTGGTAGTAGTTCTTTCAATGTCTGGTAGAATTCTGCAATGAAATCATCTGAACCTGGGCTTATTTTACTTGGGAGGCTTTTAATGACAGCTTCAATTTCCTTTAGTGTTATAGGTCTGCTTAGGTATTTTATCTGTTCTTGATTTAAATTTGGTAAATGGTACCTGTCAAGAAAGTTGTCCATTTCTTCTAAGTTTTCCATTTTTGTGAAGTATAGCTTTTCAAAGTATGACCTGATAATTTTCTGGATTTCCTGGGGTTCTGTTGTTATGTCTTCCTTTTAATTTTTTTTTTAAATTATGGTGGGTTTTTTTTTAAAACTTTATTTATTTATTTGCCTTGGTGTTTGCCTGGAACTGGAACTACAGACAGTTGTTAGCTGCCATGTGGGTGCTGGGAATCGAACCCGGGTCCTCTGGAAGAGCAAACGGTGCTCTTAACCGCTGAGCCATTTTGATTTTGTTTATTTGGATACTCTCTCTGTGTGTGTTTTTTGGCTAGTTTGGATAAGGGTTTACCTTGTTCAGAATCTCATAGATCCAACTCTTTGTTTCATTGATTATTTGTATTGTTCTTTTTGTTTCAATTCTATTGATTTCAGCTCTAAGTTTGATTATTTCCTTCTGTCTACTCTTTCTAGGTGAGTGTGGTTCTAATTGTTCTAAGGTTTTCAGCTGTGCTGTTAGTTATCTAGTGTGACATTTCTCTAGGTTTTTCATATAGGCATCTGACAATGATACATAAATGTTAAAAGTAAATAGAGAGTGGCTGGAGGGGATAGGAGGGGGAAGGGACCTTGAATAAGGATAGACACAGATAGAAAATGTGACTTTATTCATAATTTTTAAAAAGGAAACAAAAGAAAAAGTAAATTAGAAGACAGGTACAGTCCTCTCTTACAGAGTTTATCTTTCTTTTTGCATTTTACTTGCTAATTTATTTACTTATTTACTGATTTGTTTATATAGTCAGGCCTGGAAATGGACCCCAGGGCCTTATGCATGCTAAATAATGACTCTATCCCTGAGATATATAGTCCACTTACCTAGGAACTTTCCCAGGCTTTCTGATATTTGTAGGTTTTATGCTTCCTTTGTGCCTTGTCTTTTTCTCCCCAAAAATGCTCTAAGCAATGTCTTTGATTCAGACACCCCTGGTTCTCAGACAGACAGTTACAATTCAAGCACTTATTTTTTCAGACAGTTGATATTGATATTCATTTGTTCGCTACTCTGTTCTTTCAAGAACACTTTGTCTGTGGTTGAGAAGACAGCTTAGTCTGAGTAGAGTACCTACAGATCACTAACAAAGGGTTTGATTATCAGAACTCTTGTTTAAAACAAGATCCAGACATGGGAGCTAAAGATATGGTTTTGCAGTTAAGAGCACTTGCTGCAGAGGTCCTAGGCTTGGTTCTAGGTGCTCTATAACTTAATTCCAAAGACTTAAACTACAGACCTTATCTTTTGAAGAGTAGGATTAAATAATAATTATAAAAATTTGATTCGCTTTACAATAATTTATGATAATATGCTAGGATATTTTACTAAACCTTGACCTGGAATAATATTTTTTTTTAAATATCAGTTTTTCACTCTTTAATAGTTGAGACATGCATAAAACATTTATATAAAAGTTATTTTTAATATCACTGATAAACTAGAGTAGAAATAAACTGGATTAGTAGTAATGAGTAATCTGAATATTTTCTCACATATTTCAATATTTTGTTCTTCAGTTCTATTGTTTTTCTTCTGTAGCTCTGGCATGTCTTATTTGCATTATCACCCTTGATAAGTCATGCTTATGATTTTTATCTTCTTTATAGTTATTATTAACTTTTCAGCATTTTAAATTCATTTTACTGTTTTTTTGATAAATACAAAATAAATAAAGAAGAAAAAAAAGAAAAAAAAACAAAAGACCAAAAAGATACTCAAAAAGACCTGGAATAATATTTAACAAGAGACACTCAAGATGTGTGATTCTCAATTGAACATAGTTGCTTTAAATACTCCCAATGGTGATATATATACATGTATATAATACATATATATATATATTAGCTTAAATTAAAACTCCATTAAATCCTCTCTAGGTAGATAGGTCATTGCCTAAATCTGACACATCTTTTATATTTAAAAAATAGCACATGATTCTACTTGCAGACAATGATAGGAAACATGTACTTAACCTTCAAAAGTTTCAAATCTAGGCATTAATCTCAGCTATTATAATTTTCCCTTGTGATGTTTGTGTTAGGAGACTCCCTTTTTTGGGCATAAGGTAGAATGGACTCATTGCCACATTGTTTCTCTCTCTCTCTCTCTCTCTCTCTCTCTCTCTCTCTCTCTCTCTCTCTTTCTTTTTCTCTAGCTGCTGCTCTCTCTTTCACACACACACATACACACACAAAGCTCAGTAGTGCATACCTGTCATATCTCTCTTTAAAAAGATGAAGCACATTATATTCTCCTGACATTTTTTTATTATTTAAAAGATTTTTACATGCCAACCACTGTTTCCTCTCCCTCTTCTCTTCCCTCCTTTCTTTTATTTTACATATTACATTTACAAAATTCATAATGCTTTGCTAAAACATTGGGATTGCTTTTGTTTAATTTGATTTACATAGGCCTTTGTATAGTAATTGTGAATATACAGCTCCAAAATGGGGCTTCTTTCCTGATATCTCTCCTCCCCTTGTCAAGCATCAGGAAATACACCTATAGAAGAAATGAGAGAAAATACTAGAGACAAACTTGTCATTTTCAGAAACATGGTACACAGGCACAAAATAAAATATAAAGAATTGAAAAGGAGACAGATGGTGAGGAGCAGTCCTGTGAAACACTGTTTGTGGACCTAGCCCGGCTGCTGCATTCATAAACTTAAGACAGCTGTAGTTATCTGAACAAGATGGACACAGCCTAAATTCCAGCACAGATTGAGGAGATAATCACAGGTGGGATATATTTTGTTCTGATGGCTTGGGTAAACGTAATTCATTTTAATATATTTATAAATACATGAAATAAAATTTAACATGGAAATGGGAATATGGAAAAAAGTAATAATATTTTTCTGTCAGTAAGGTTGTGAGGAGTGAACAATAATATAGCAACCACTTTCAATACAAAGCTCAAAGTCTTGCATGGGAGATGCCAGCTGAACCCATTCCAGCATCACACAATAAGTCTTTCTATTTTGGCTTCTAGCCTGTTCTGATGCTTGTCTCAGATTATTATTCTGAGGACAAGGGACTTTATCATGCAATGGAACCTTCTTTGACTCTTTCTTAGTGAATTTAACCTGAGATACTAGGTATTATGTGATCAACAAAAAAATGAAGGAAAATCCAAGATGTTAGCAGGATGGATAAAAAATTATTAAGACCAAATGAGGGAGAACTTCAGAGTAGAGTGTAGCTCACTCATACCCAGCAGTTTGATGTGGTAAGTTCCTCATTTATCATTCCTGTGTTTCTGTGTATAGAGCTATCAGAATTCTATGGACTGGATCAGGGTTAGTACTCTGACTCACTGAATCATTCTTTAGCTGCAGATTCCCTGAATAACTTTTTCATTTTGTTTACAACACATCTCACCCATGGCAAGTATTGAGAAAGCCAAAGACATCATTGCTGAATCTTATCTTTAATTATACTTACCTATTTTATTTAACATGAATTTCTTCACATTTCCCTGATGTATTGTATTGCAACAATATATGATCATATCTAGCCACCAAAATTTCATCTATTGTGGCCACAGAGAAAATATGTTCATTTTCTATTTTATTTTAATAATGACTCCTGAATTTTAGTATAATGAAAAAAACTCAAAATATAAAGATCATTTTTCTTCATACAAATACTCCTTCACACACATTTCTGTGCAGTCTGCATCTCTAAATTATTCCTTTGAAATTGTTGAATAAAACACAATTTCAAAATGTATGCAAATCATATGAGGTTTGGATAAGTCAATAAGTGTTCCAGAGACAAAAAAAAAATAGCTTTGGAAGGAAGTATTTATGTCTTACAAAAATATAATTTTAAAGCATACTAATGAAGAAGCCTAAGTATGGATTTTTTAAAAAACTAATTTGAATAACATTTTGATATAATTTTCTTTCAATCCTATTAAATTATTCTATTTTTTAAAGCTCCATTCTTTATCAGTTGCAAACAATAAACCATCAACTTTGTCTAAAATTAAATTGATAGAGTCAGCAAGGTGGATCAATGGGTAAAGATACCACACAATAATCTACCAACCTAAAATTTGCAAGCAAATGGATGGATTTGGAGAATATCCTCCTGAGTGAGGTATCACAAACCCAGAAAGATAAGTAGAGGATGTACTCACTCATTAATAGACTCTAAACAAAACAAAACAAAACAAAACAAAGAGCAAAACATGCCCAAGTTGCAAACCACAACCACTGAACAGCTTGGGTTTGGAAACACCTTGGATGCCACTCTCCCTAGAGGAACACCTGACTCAGTCTTGATGTTGGGGGTAGAAAACTGGATTTGCCAGGAGTAGAGGCTGAACTAAGCAATATTGGGACTGTGGGACCTTGGGACCGCCTGCCCATTGGGGGGATGGGGAGATGTGGAGAAGAGAGAATGACCTGATGTGTTGGGATGGGAAAAGGACCTTGAATAGGGATATACAAGGATAGAAAATGTGACTTCTTTATTCATAACAATAAAAAAAAATAATCTACCAAACTCTTTTTTACTCTTGAACCCACTTCAAAGTGGAAGAGAAATTAGTCTGAAATGTTATTTCCTGACTTGCACATTTGCACTATGAAAACTTCCCCCTCACATACAGATCTGTGATATATGCTAACACTTAGATACACTCACAAGTGATTTAGCTACATTAATAATCTAATTTTATAATTAATTACATTAATAGATTTTTGTTACACTAATAAAATAATGACTAATTAAGAATTCATCACAGTGTAACCCTATAAAAATTATCTTCCTGATATTAATTTTCTTTAAGTTTCTTACAAACAAGGTACCATTTAGCAACATTTATTTATATGAAATTCATAGAAAGCTTATAAAACAAATGAAACAAACAGTCTTTTTGTTGGGAGCCAGAGTACATCACTACCATCTTCCTCATGTATAATTTATTCGGAAGATGTACATGCAAGCTTACAAGCACACATGTTCAGATGCTGTTCAATTTAGTTACTATGATTTATTAATGTGGCATGTCCATAAATTGAAGAATATGACAGTATGTGCTGAACCAGTAAATGCCACTCATATTCTAACAGCAGGTCTTTACTTGGTTTCTCTGTATCACATTTGAATATTTCTAAAATTATTCAAATATTCCATTATTGTCAAATAAATTTGGATTTGTCATTAGTGATCTTTGCTATTGGGATTGTGATAACTGGGTTTATAATGACGATGCCCATCAGGTAACAATCTTAATTGAAAAATGTGGATTCTAGTTGCTTTGCTGATTAGCTGCTCCATCATCTCTTGCATTCTCACTGGACATCATCATTCCTTCACATTCAATATTATTAAATTTGGGTTAATTAATAGTCCAACACTGGGCTCTAAGTTTAACACAGAATGAAAAGTCTCAATTCTCTGCGTCTGAGGAAAGTTACTGAGCCGCATGGCTGAACAAGATAAGTGTCATGGGTTGAGCTAAGATGAAGGAGTTAGCATGTTATATGTCTGGGCCCTAGATCAATCAGAGTAAAATTAATATAAACTTTTGTGTGATTATTTGGTGCTAGGCAGTAGTGAGGCTGAGAGTGGGGCTGAATCTCAGGGATAGGCCCAAAAGTCTGAGCCAGAAACTTCTTACTACAAATGGCACACCAACATGGGTAAAATATACCCAAATAAAGCCATAGCTTACAAACAGTCTAAAGCACAGAAATGGAGCCAAAAGCCCATTCTGAGTTGTGTCTCTCAAATGGGCCATTGTAAAAAGCCTGAGTGATGTATGGGAGTAAATTACAAAATGGTGTCTTTGGTGCCTGCTATAAGGCTGGTTCCTGAGCCTAAATGTAAGCAAGGAACTGTATATGGTGGATTTAAAGTTTCTGTTTATACAGACAAAAAAGAAATAGAATCAAAGACTGCTTCATAGTAGCAGAAGCATTTTCTTGGATCAGCTCTGATGGCTGGGCGCAAGCAGAGGCACAGCTTTTTTAAGTGAGGCTTCCTTGATACAGCCTTAGAGGCAAAACACTTGTGAGTCTTTTAAAAGACACTTCTGCCACATCTGCCAAATATTTAAGTGAAGTTCATGAGCAACAGACACCATTGCTTTAATTGATAGTGATATGAACCCTAAACTTCCCCATAGTGGTAATTGTGGGTCCTACCAGTATCTCTGCTATAAAGCTAAACTCTATGAAGCTAGATAAGGAGTTGAGTGAAGCCAGCCATTCATTAAGAAAGCCTTTAATCCTTAGCCACACCTTGGCAGATTAAAGGTTAGAGACACAAAGGAAAATTTCCTAAAGCCATTCAAAATGGTACACCAGGAAAGTATAAATGATGACTGGAAAATGCTTTGGGTAGAAAACTCAGCTACATTCCCCAAGACAGTGCTCGCCTTTTTGACATTGTGACAGCAGGTTGTTCCCATCTGTAAAATTCAGTTACAATAAAATGGCATACTATTTTATGTTTATGGTTAACTGCTTAGATGCATTCATAGCTATCCATGGCTTCAAGTGATCCAGATATCATAGATGGGAACACCTGATCCAGGATATAATCCATGTAAATTTTCTTTTCTTTATTTTTTGCAAGTGTATGACTTATGAGAGATGTAAAAAATTAGTGAAAGACCAGGTGGAATCTAAGCAAGGCTGGCTAATGAGGCTTAAAGAAGCATTATCATAACATAAAAGGTAAAACAGAATGTGTTCCTGTAAATAAAGTGATAGTTTATTCCACTGATGTAGCTGACTTAGCTCTACTACAGATTCACAATTTGGCCTAGTAGAAGAAAATATTATGAGGACTTAATAGCCAGTGAGAAGCCAATGCCTGGCTTCAGAATGTTATAAGACAGCATGTCAGAGCCTTATTCCTTTGTTAGATGCTGCAGCCAGTGATTGTAAATCAAAGTCAATACTCATTTTTCACTCTTAGCGTCAAAGCTAAATCATTCTGGCTGTACTTGTTCATAGAAGATGTGGTGGAGGTAGCAAGAAAACTACAATCAAAGACTGATTTGGAGAAGTACCTGGGCTTCTGTAATCTTGTGCTAAAATTTTAACAGATGAGAAATTGCTTTAGGTTATGAACAAAATTCTAGTTTTTTTTAAATGTACTTTACTCCCAGTACAAATGTCATGATATTTTGGAAATAGTGATATATTTAGAATAGAGCACAAAGTTAGTTAATAACCAGTGACAGAGTCTGAGATAATTGGCTGGAATTTTGACGACACAGTCCTCTCTGGTAAATGGTACAAAACAGTGCTGCATGCTAAATAGAAATCCCATGTGATAAGAAAAGTCATTCTAAGGTACAAACTTTATTACTGTCTTATTTTCAGAAATAATTATGGTGAGCTGTTACAGATTTAGGCCCCTAGTAAAACATTTAAAGACTCAGAATCAATATCCAAAATAAAATAAAAACATAGAAATGAAGGGAAAAAGAAAACAGAAATAAGAAAGAAAAAAAACCAACAAAATAACTCAAAAAATTGAAGGCATAAGAGAGTACAAAAACAAACAAATCTACAGTGTGGATTAAAGTATTTTTGTCAGGCTAGATAAATGGATACATAAACCTTGAGAAAGATGTTTTAAATGCTTTATTGAAAGCAATTTTATGGAGCAAATTACAGTGCCCTGAATTTTCTTGTTAGATCTTTAAAATGTGCCCTTGCTTTAACAAATAGTGATGCAGTGGGTAAAATGGCAGAGTTGGAATTTTTTCACAAGCTTATCAGAGTGGGTGGTACAGAGACTGCCATGTTTGCTAGACCACTCTGTGTGCTGCATCTCTCATGTTTAGACCTTCAGGTAAATTAGAGTTGTTTTCTAATTAGGATAAGATAGCTTAGCAATTTTTTTAACATGACTTTAAAAGAGTGCCTTCACAGTAGCATTTGTACAACTTACTATATATCAACAGAGTGCATTATAAACTATTTTTGGAAGTATTTGTATTTTCAAACACTAATGTAATATACAGCTTTATACTATCATATTTAGTAAATCAAGCCAATCTGGACGTCTTTCATTTGAATCTGAAACTGCTTTAAGCAGCAAAACATTATATGTAAGAATAGAGCTGAGATAAATATAGAAAATTATGGAAATAGCCACCAGAGGGGCAGGAAGCAGAGGCTGAGGAATTAGATTTAATGAATCCATGAGGTTGCAGCTTAAGCTAAGAAGAGAAATAGTCATAGTTTTATAGCAATAAAAGTAAAACAGCAAGAGGAGTGACCATTGTACAGGGTTTCTGTGGAGAGGATTGAATCAAAATGATGTTTATGGAATAAGGCAGAGGTTTAAGAAAAAAGAGGGTCACTAAGAATATCAAATGCATGCAAATGAATAAATACCCATGGCTCCACAGAGCAGGTGAGTTTTTAAAAGGCTTTGGAAAATTCATCACTGTATATGTGCAATGTGAGAGGCAGGTTTTGATGTAAAACAAGGAGGCAGGTATTGAGGTTTTAATGTTTCACTAAAGGGAAGATTTAGAATTCAGATACCATATTTAGTCATACTTTTGATCATTAATCGCATAGTTAATGGAGAATTTTGTGTCTCAAAAATCAGTATGGACAAGAATAAATATTAAGTTAGTCAATGGTGTTTGTGTAAAACCTGAATTATTTGCAAAGACTTGGAGACAGATAATGATAGGCCATCTTTCTCTGAGGTTTTCATGAATTTCATTTATTCATTAGTCTTTTCACATGGGATTATAATCTCAATTTGGGTGAATTTAATATATTTGTCGCATCTTTAATTTTATTGATGTACTGGATTTACAATCTTGTTTAATTATTGATTGTGGATTCAAATTCTACCCTATATTTTTTTCTGTACAAGTAATACAATTAGATAAAAATTAATTCCCTGACTGACATCTTCAAGAAAAATGTTAGAAAGATAAAATCTCTATAGAATAAATAGCTGTTATCATTTTAAAAAAAATTTAGAAATGTAAATGAAAATTACCTCTGCCTTTGAGTTTTAGAAGAAGCACAAAGCATAAACTGAAAAGACAGTTACTTACGGAATGTTAAAGCAAAGCGGCATGAGAAAAGATTAGCCACTTCCATATTCTGAAGGGGCAGGAACTGAGAAGGTTTTCTAAAATTCAGTGTCCCCTGATCTGCAGAGAAAATTTACACTTTAGAGCATCAATCAATAGAAATATATCATATCCCTAATATTACACATCTGAAACTCTAGAAAGCAAAACATTGCTAATCTGATGTTTATCAGTTCTTGTTTACCTAACAAAACTTCCTTAATTGTCTTAAAAATTGTACACTAGAAATAGCTTTAATTAAAAGATGGCTTTGATGAAGCTACTTTTATAATACTGAAATACTTGAATCTTTATCCAAATTATAGCTTATTTACCAAATAAAATATTATATATCTACCTAAATAGATCCTTTAAAACCTATGTGAGAATAAAGAAAACCATTTAAACCCTGGAAAAAAAATGTATGTGATTGGAGTAAAGGCATGTGGTCTAAATACATTGTATTCATGAATGAAATTACCAAGGAATTATAAAAAAAATAAAAGTTGGCTTACAATTTTATATTTATGTATATCTGAAAATATCTTAGCCTGATTAACTTCATTTTAATTTGAGTTTCTTTAATATATTATGATAAATATATACTCAGCTTATTGTCGTCTATGTTAAAATATAACCCAGGTACATTCTTTAGTAAAATATCCATTTTTTCCTTTTACAATGTTCATTTACAAAACAAAAAAAATTGTCTAGAATTTAGAAAGCTTGTTTGTGGCCAATTTAATACACTATTTGATTTAATAATATTAACCATAAAACTCTGATACATTATTTAGAAAGGAAATATAAACTACATTCTACTACTTTTATACATTTTTTTCTTACATGTTTCTATGGAACTAGCTTGGGTCAGATTAATCCATAAAATGCTCCAGTAACTGTCCAGATATATTTCCCGACAAATATAAAAATTTCTGGCCATCATTAATGATGCTAATTAAAAGAACAAAATTCCTAGTATCCGATACATCTAACCAGTTTATGAGAAATAAAATCAAGTTCAATCAAACACCTCAGAGTCTAAATGACAGAAAAACTGAAGGAAAAGAGATGATCTCATGCTGTCACGAATGTATGAGATCTGAGCTCATTCTCAAAAAAGAGGCAAGCTTTCAATGCTCAGAGTCAGCGGTTCCCAACCTGTGGATCACAACCCCTCTGGGGTCGCATATCAGACATTTACATTACGATTCATAACAGTAGCAAATTACAGTTATGAAGTAGCAAGGAAATAATTTTAAGTCTGGGAGATACATTCAGCTGTAGAAACTGTATTAAAGGGTCTCAGCCTTAGGAAAGCTGAGACTCTCTCAGTGAGTAATCAGCTGTGTTCTTATTTAAGGAAGCAACAAGGACAGTTTCTCCAATTAGCATGAGTGGCCCTGGGTAGAAGCAACACAACTATAGACTGAAATAAAGCAGCAAGGATTGTTTTCAGGTTAGGGTTCTCTCTCAGGTAATACCACTCTCTCTACCACATTCTGTCATAAGTCCAAAGTGACAGCATCTTCAATCCTGCTGAGTTAGCACTTTGTCCCGCTATTCTAATAACCACAAAATTTACAGCAAATCATAAAACAGTGTGATTATCTGCCCAATCAATCCCTTATAAACCTTTTGAACTCAACATATTTCCATCTAGTTTGGCACCTCAAAGTGTATTTTATTCTCCTGGACTCTTGAGGAAGATAAGGTAAGAAAATTTATATTAAAAAGCAAGGCACCTTTTCACCCAAAGAACAGTAAAACTTAGGCATCACTAGTCAGTTCTTTTTTTAAATGGAAACAAAACAAAATAGAATTTTTGCTTTTTGTTTTTGCTTTTATTGTGTTGGGGCTTTCGTTTGTTTTTTGTTTTGTTACAGTGCTGGAATTTGCTTTGTAGACCAGGCTAGGCTCAAACTCACAGAGATCTGTTTGCCTCTGCCTCCACAGGGCTGGGACTAAAGGTGTGTGAATCATGCCTGGAAAAAATAAAAGCTTTAAAAATATGCATAGCATGGACTTAGGCAAAGTATGTTTATTACTTGATAGTATGGCCATTAATTTTTGCATTGATGTAAAAGTAAAGTTTGCTAAATGATTGCAAATGACTTCTAGTCTTATTAATTTTACCTACACTTGTATCATGGTGAACTGTTATTGTTATTTATGTATTTTAAGACAGGGTTTAAAAGACACTGTAACTCAAGGTGACCTAGAACTTACTGTATAGGCCAAGCTATAAATCCTCCTTTCTCTGCCACCCAAATGCTGACATTACAGGTTCAAGCCACAACCTCAGCTAAATTCTTATATTCCCCTTTTCCATTTTTTAAAATAAGAACTTTCTATGTGAAAAGAATGAAATACCATATTCACTCCCATTTGATCCTTCCATATTTCCCAGGGTAAACACACTGATTATATATAATAATGGGTTTTATTATGTTTTTTCTTATGCCTAAAGTTTGATTATATTCAGTCCCTCATTGCCCTCTCTTGTTCTCATGTCACACTAAATTCTGATCTTAGGAGCACTTACCACTCTTTTTCTCTTTTTCTCTGCCTCCTACTCTACTCTTTCTCTCTCTTCCCCTCCCCCTTCTTAAAAAACCTAATATGGCTCCCTTAAAAAAAAAATAAAGAGCACTTACCACTAAACATTTTTACTACAAATTTTAGTTTAATATTATTTTAGAGAAAGCAACTCCATTGTGTATTTTTCTCATAGCTGTGATCAAATACTGACAAAGGAATCATGAGGAAAGAGGAATTTACATTGGTTACTACAGGGAATATAGTCAACTATGGCAGAGAAGACAGTGTAACAAAAGTGTAAGTACCTGGTTTGCTTTGCATGGAGGAACAGAGAACAATAAATGCTTATACCCAACTACATACTTCATTTTACTCAATCAGGAACCACAACCTAAGAAATGATGTTATCCATATTTAGGTTCAATCTTCCCTACTTAGTTAAATCTTTTTGAAAACACCTTCACAGACACATCCAAAGATGTTTCCAAGGTGACTCTAACTCCAGTCAAGTTAACAATGAAGATTATCTGTCACATTGATTTAAGATAGCTGTTCATTTTCTTCCAGTGAATTTATGGCTTACAGCAATCTTACTACAATGCAAAGTAATTTTCCATTAGGACTGATTTATTAATTCTAAAATTTAATATGGAATATTTTAGATCTAGAGTAGCCCATTTAATGGAGAAAAACTTGAAGAAATTTCTCTGCCTGATTATTTCAAGTATTATTTTTAACAGCCACAGTAATCAAGATGAGGTGGTATTGGTGTACAGATAGACACAGAGATCAACAGAACAGAACTAAAAGCCCAGAAATAGAACACAAGAAGAAAGAACTGATCTTTGACCAAAGCAGTTCAAAGAGAAAGGGAGTCTTTTCAACAGTAAATGTCTAGACACTGAGTCGAGGCTATAGTTTTGTGGAAATGTCAAGTGCCCATCTCCCTGAAGTTTACTATGGAGCTGCTATTGTACACCCTTGCCTGATGATGCATGTATTCCAGTCCTGTAAAGTACCATATTCAAATGTGTGCACACTGGATCCAGGTTACTTAGAATAGTACTCTTTGTACATAAAAATCTTCAAGTTGGAGCTTTGGATTTGCTTTCTTAAGATAATTCCTTCATTTAATTCAACTGGTTCTAGACTTTGTGAATAATGGGTGACAGAACAGAGTAGGTCCTATAGTCAGAAGATCACTGCCCTCATCATCTTAATTCTTATATAGGGGAGCCTCCAAGGCTGTGCCCACTTCTTTCTTTCCTGTTTTATGTCTGCCACATATAACCTCCCATTAAACTAAGTAGGACTAATTTGTGTAATTAATAATAGATGTTGAAAATGACTATGTTACAAGATGCAATTGATTGAAAGATATTTTTCTCCTCTTCCCTTTTAGATTAATTTCCAGAAACAAAGCCAGGCACCACATACTAATGATGCTCAAACTGCCCTATATTATAATTTAGGATGTAAACACAGAATTGTAGGTTTATAAGGCATTTAAAAAAACTCACCTGAAGTATAATTACAAAATTTTCCTCATTCCATTTCTTGCCTCCAACTTCTCCCATACTCATCCAAACTTCACTCAGAACAGTCTTTTCTTTAATTGTTATGCAGGCAAAGATATATCAATAAAACCCAGGGACTCCATTTAGTATATGCATATGATTTTATGGCTTATCATTTGGGATTGGATAACCAATTAGTGGACTGTAATAAGTAGTTTCTGACCTGTTAGGCCTATGGTCTAGACCCACAGAACTACAGTCCCACAGAAACATACAGACATTTATATTAATCTTATGCTGATTGACATATGATCCAGGCATATAACTTGCTAACTCTTCATTCTTAAAGTAACCCATGAGTCTTATCTTGTTTAGCCATGTGGCCCAGTATTTTATTTCACAGCAGCGTAGTTTTCTTCTGCATATGCTGGCTTCTTTGCTGGTGTCTCTTTTGTGCCTCTCTGTTGCCAGAGTTTCTTAGTCTCATATGCCCACCCATACTTTCTGTCTGCCTTTGGCCAATCAGCAATTTTATTAAACCAGTAGGTAGGACAATTATTTACAATGGAACAGAATACAATCCCACTACAGCGGGCTCAAGATTGGTTAACTCTTCAGCTGTCAGCATTCCTTACTTGCCTATAGTTCTTTGCTTAATGGGTGGGGCCTGTGAACTTTTCCTCTTCTACATTATCATGTCTACTTTGTGCAAGTCTTGTTTCAGTAACCAAACTGTTCTGATATTATCATTGAAATTTTCTTCACAGCTCTAGGAAACACAATCTTAAAGGAGCCTCCTAGACATCTGGCTCTTAGGATCCTTCCCCTCTCAGTTACTAGCATTTCCTGAGCCTTGGGAAATATCTATTAGGCAGCAAACCCCATAATCAGTAGTTTCTGTTTATGTTTTAACAAGTTGTGTTCTTCTGTGATTATCTCTCTTGCAATGAGAAGCTTCTTTGATGAATTGTGGGTCCTACACTTATTTGTGGGTACTAGGATATATATTTAGAATGTAATTAGACACTATACTGTCTTAATAAAGTAGTGTATTCTCCTCTGAGGGTCTACCTTCACTAACTCTATGGTTGTTGACCAAGTTTCTAGCACCAGGTTTCACTTTCATCTTGTTGAGTAAGTTTTAAATCTAATTAGATGGCTGTAAGACAGTTGAAATTGCTTTGAAAAAAGCCACCAAACATGTTGAATACAGTCTTATATGATAAAATTATACAAATAATCCTCTCCTCCTTCTTGACTCAAAAAATATCTATTGAAAAGAAAATGTTTTCTGCTTAGAGCTCTTAAACTTTGAGACATTCTTACATTGTAATAGACAGTGTTTTAATATCTGTTATTTATCTCACCTCTTGCTGATACAAAATAGGTGGCAAAAACAATTTAGGAAGTAATGATTTATTTAGGCTTAGAGTTTGAGGGTCAGTTTATAACAGGGAGGAAGTGAATATTGTAAGAAGTGGAGGTCACTGGTTGTGCTACCTCTATAATCAGAGAACAGAGAGATATATATTAGTGATCATCTCCCTTTCTTATTACTCAACCCATGATTCCATCATATGGAATGGTCTAAGCCATATTTAGGATGGATTTCTTCACTTCAACTTACCAATTTGGGAAGGCCCCCACAGTCGTGCCTACGAGTTTGGTGTGTGTGCCTGATTGTAAAACCTGTTAGGTTACTACCTTCACACTTAGTATTACTTACTATAATCGATAAAACACATGTGAACTGAACTCTCATAATTTGAACTTAAAATATTTCTTCAGGATCATGTTTACACCATGTGTTTTCCCAGTTGCCTTGTGATTTTGAGAGGTTGTGAGGTGTTTTGAGATTAGGGCCTCACCGATGGTCAATTTGTTAATCTTTATTTTTATATATATATATATATATATATATATATATATATATATATTTGGTTATTTGGTGATTTTATATCAGGCACCACATCAAACTCAGTTATAAAAGTTATAATATAGGCCATCTTCAGTCTTACTCTGCTCCCTAAAGTATTTCCATATAAACAGTTCAGCCTCAAGCTGCTGCCATAGAAAGAGCCACAATTCAATACTTTCTTCAAGGTGAGAAACAGGAGTCAGAATTCCTAATCCTAAATAACCCTGTTTTCCTTTAAGTAGATCCTGCTGAGCATTTGGGTAAAAGTAATGCAAAAGTGACTGACATACAAGCCTTCTTAAAATATTCAGAATATAATGGATAAGGCACTAAAAACAATAAAGAAACCCAATCCAGAAGGAGTTTATTCAAAGCAATTAAATGGGTATCTTATAATGGATGATGGCCTACTGGAATCTCAGCGGATTTTCTTAAAGTTGTGCTTCTAATAGACTAGTAGCTATCTCAGACTTGGATCTCATGACAGAGAACTTATGCACAGCAGCCATTCATGTATTCACAAATACTACTTATAAGTACTAATTGTACCAACACTAAAGTAACCAACAAAGAAGCTGGCTGATATCATATGACCATGGTCATTTTAATTACTTGTGAATTTAAGTTCTACTCAGTGCCATGTGATTCTTGAGGGTACATGAATTGCAAAGACTGGAGTTCTTTCTGCTACTTCTATGGATCCATCCACATGCTCTTCTCCTACAATCCATAGTCTTTCAATATTAGCTTTAGCAGCTTGTCTGTTTCTTTTCGATTACACATAAGCATGCATTCTAATCTCAGACTGATCCAATGTTTTTTCACACAGCAGAAGCAATCAAGTGACCTAACCATAAGCTGTTCATTGAAAGAATTTCTCTCACAACTGTGTTTCAGGACCAATTTTCAATGAGGCAAAAATGGAGGAACAAATCACTGTCCCAGATACTTGTTCCCTGGATATCAGGCACTCTTTCTCTTTCATAACCAAATTGTTGACTTTTGGTTAATATAGGTGCTGAAGGTGGTATTATGTAGCATAGCCTGTAATGTATTATAAAAATCTATTACCAGGTGCTTATAAACTAAAGTTATTTAGTTAAATCATTTATCTCTTTATTGCTACTGTCCTTGAACTTTACCATTCTGTGAATGTTTATTTTTTCCTTGGATGCTAGGTTATGATGCAATATAAAAACTAGTTTTGAGATTTGAAGTTAATATACAGTAAATTACTTGAAAATACATTTAGATAAATGTATTAATACATGAGATTCCAATAGTTTAGCATATTTGATGTAATATCTCAAACAGAAAACTATGCCAGCTGAATAATTAGATTGTTCAAATTAAACTAAATTAGGGGATTTATAATGAAAGAGTAGTACAGCAGTTGTTTTACTGATATATATGTTACATATAAGTAATTCAATACTGTAGGAATTCAAATAGATTTAATAAATATGATGGACTTTTAGGCAACTACTTGATCACAATAAACTATGATGAAAAGACATAAATTTTAATTTACTAGATTTAACATTTCTGACATTTTTATCCTGAAGAATTTTCACTCTGGAAACATGTTGGAGCTTGGCCTACTCCAGTCCTTTTCCACAGCATGCAACATTTTGTATTCAACATAGAAGGTTTAACTTTGTTAACATTTTGTCTTGGCCAAGTGCTAAGAAATCATCCTTCCACTCTACTTAACTCTGAATCATTCTAAAAACATTCCATGGTCAATTAATGATGCTCTTATAAGTATGGAAATGAAAAAGTGATGACACAATCTGTGTATCTGTCATTTGTGTGCAAAAATAAGTAGATGTACTGCCTGGTAAGTGTCTTCATCATTATGTTGTCCTAATCTGTGCATCAAATTGTACCCCACAATCTATCTTAGAATTTTTATGAACATATTTGTTCAACAATCTGAAAGACATACAAAACTTTTCATACTTTGTATATTTTAAAACATATCCATCCCTCAGTAAGCAATTGTTGGAAAGGAAATAACTGAATATTGTTGTATTTTTTTCTTTCTCCATTTCTAAACTCTTTGCCTTAATGTATAAAATCAGAGACTATGCATTATTTATCAAAAGCAGGGCCATGTTACTATGCAAATGTCACTTGAGATTACCATACACATTTGGTCTTACATCAAAATCTTTCTGTGGCTTATGATTATCCAACATTGTGAAAATGTGAGTAGCAAACAAAAAGGCAAATAACCCTATAGTCCAATAGTGAAAAGAAGGAGAGCTCTTCTATGACAAATGGATTAAAATGAGCTTAGGTCAAAAGAAAAGATTTTTTGCCACAAGGCCCAAGCTGACTGAGCCAGTGATTGTCCAAGTTTCTGGAAGTATTATCATAGCCATATAGCAGAGAAGACACTACCTTTCTCTCCAACATAAGCCAGAACATTGTGAATACCCAGCTTCATTTTGTCAAGGTGATGGCATCAGCAAGACCAGAGAGAGATGGGTATTTTCTATGCCACTAGAATGGCTGTATCTTTGCTTTGAGTTTAAATAACAATATCTAAAGCACTTGACATGAATGAGATTATTAATTAAGACCTACCTTGTTTTTGACATTGGGCTAGTTTTGTTTTTATTTTTACTTTATGAAATTTATAGTTATTCATTTAACACATGTATTTATTTATGAGTGTATGTGTATATATGTGTATATGTCTTTATGTGTGGGGGAGTATGTATATGTGTGGAAGTGTGGGTGTAGATATGTATGTGTGCTTATGTGTGTAGCATATATTAATGTAATTGTCTGTGTATGTGTATAATATGTATTCATGTAGTTGTATAAGTATGTATGTGTGTAATTATGTGGTTATGTAAAAGTGTTTAGTGTATGTGTGTATTATAGATCACAAATCAACAGATCAAAATTAAATTAATTGTCCTAGTACTGTTCATAAACTGAAGCTACTGCTGTCAAGATTCAGCTTGTGATTTCTGATTATCCCATCTCACCATGAACAACTAAATTTTTCATAGAAGTCGCATTTTGTTTTTTCTAGTAAAGTCTCTTCTATTTTTAACTTCTCTTTACCTTCTAGAAGATGAGACTGTTTTCTCACTGTTTCAGAAATGTGACCTACTTTTTTAAGATAAATAAGTTAAATAATATTACATGACTTACCATATTTCACATTCAAAATTTTCAAAATGCATTCCACTTCATGTCATTAACATAATTAGCAATTGTAATACTTAGAGTTTGGTGAACCTATCAACACTTGTGAGGCTTTACATTCTGAGAAGTCACCCGAGCATTAGGCAGAGGCCATTCACTATGATTAACTGAGCATCAAGGAAGATCCCCTGAAAAGTTTCCAATAAAAAGAGATGGCCCAAATGATTAAGCATTTCACCTCAGTTGCAGTCTCCACTGAGCTCTGCATCCCAAACAACTTCAACGAGACAGGCTGAGATTACCCATCATTACAGACTACCCCACTAAAGACTTGTCCATATTCCTAAATTTTCTTTGGATCCCCATAAGATTACCAACACCCTCAATCAGCAGAAAATAGCCTAGAGAACTCTGCCCACATTTCCCTAAAATGGATTATGGATGTTTGGTTTTGTTTACACTGTTGGTTACAAGTTGCTATAAATAATGGTGGAAGAAAAACTATACAAAGGAATTTAGGTTTGGGGTTATTGTTTGCAAAAGAAAAAAGTGGGAAATGCTGTAGAATTATATTATGGTACATTGTAAATATTTGTATTCTGCCTACCAGTTTAATAAAATGCTGAATGGCCAGAATGTAGACAGGATGTATGGGTGGGGCTAACAAACTTAGAAAACTCTGGGAAGAGGAAGAGTCAGACAGAGATGCCAGCAAAGGCAGAGGAAAGAAGACCAGGATACTGCTCAGAGAAAAGGTACTAAGTCACTTGAATAATCATGGGTTAGTTTAAGAATTAAGAGATAGCAAGTTATATGTCTAAGCCATAGATCGATCAGTATAAAATTAATGTAATCTTCTGTGTTTCTTTGGCGCTTTAGAACTGCTGGTCCAGACCTCAGGGCTATACAGCACTAAGCTGCTATGGGTGGGCCTGGATCTTGGGGCTAGTCCAGGCCAGAAACTTCATATTACATTCTATCACCTATGAAAGTATGATTACATGTTCCTAACATCTATTTCATTGCTACTAGTATATTGACAACACTGCCTTGATTTCAAGACTGTTTACAGTTAAATGAAATATTAGTTTCCTCCTCTTATTATCACATCACTATCTCCATCATGGTTATTTTTGGCAAAATACAGACATTCACTTCATGTGCCTTACAAAAAGGGTATGAAATTATTAGAAAGACATTCTGTAAATAAAAAAAAAACTCCAGTGAAAAATTATTAACCAGTTCTGCAAATAAAGATTAGTTAGCAGCAAACTGGAATCTATGAAGAATTGTTAATTTCTGTATGTGTGTGCCCTCAAATAGTTTCTTAAGCCTGTTGTGTTCACTTTTCTACAGACAAATTTGTTCTACTATTAAGTGGAAGTGGCTGGCATGAATTACAATTAATTTCCCTTAAAAATCTACAAATAGTCTTGAAGCCCACATTCCAAGGAAGAAAATCTGATTTGTTCTTTTTGGACCACATTGCTAGTACTGTTGAAATGGGCTAGTGACAAAATATAACTTAGTGTACAAAAATGTTGCTGGGTATCAAACCCCAAGTCTGAATATGGAAAAAATGGTGAATTTATGCGCAGAATTTCCATTTATGCCATATTTTGTAAACAAGCCCTCACTATCTTGTTTTATATTATCTAGTTCACTAGATATTGAACTATGTAGATAATGAGTATTTTTTTTTTACTAATTCTTTTAAGTGGAATTAAGAGTTCACAAAGACTAAGACACTATTAAATAATATATATACTCATTTAATCTATAAAATATGTTTATGAAGTATTGCTATATTAACATTTTTCTTGTTTATTTAAATACTAAGTAACAGAGAGGTAAGTGCCTTTTGCAGAGGCCAGACATATTACAGTTTGGTGAGAGGGAGACACTTGTCTTATTTCTGAACCACAGGTAACCATGTTCTTCATTACCACTAAACTATTCTGTTGATTACTCACCAGAGGACAATGAAGGGTTGATAGGGATTTTGAACATGGACAGGTTTAGAAATAAGTTCCTTTTGCTCTGCTATGAATATTGTGGCTGGGTGAATAAACTCCAGAGAGCTATGAACTGTGGATTTGGAATGGCAATCTCAAATCACTTTATTTCAGTATCCTCATCTGTTTACAGGTGATAATAATTTCCAGCTCAAAGAATTGTGAGACTTCAATGAGGTTCTCAAGTGCTTGACTCAAAGTAATACTAAAAGGTGACAATTAAGAAACATCTGCTCTGTGACAGATATGGCTTAATTACTTCCCCTGGTTAACGCTCTTAATACTCAAAGTGACAGTCTGTTACCAATCTGACACACGAGGGAAGTAAAGCAGAGAGAGGTCTCCTGCTCTGTTTTCATGTAGCTAGAAATTAATGGTACCAGAATTTAAACCAGATTCATTCTGATTCTTCAAACTGGAGCTGTTAATAAAGGCACTATAAAGACATCGAAAAGACAGGCAAAAGTAAATTCTCATAACACTAGTCTTCTGAGATTACAACCACTACTTATATCTGATAAGGCACAGTTTTAATAAGTCTAAATAATTATACAATACAATTCCACAATGTGTATTTCAAATTTGCAACAATTTTTTATAATGTATGCCTCGGTCACTGTTAAATACATTTTTCTAAAGAAGCATAAACAAGCTTCAATACATTACAAATAGAACAAGAATAGTAGACTTTCTTCTGCCCAAGTCAAATTGCTGAATAAATTAATTGATTGAAGTTGATTGCAGGAGCATAAATGACTCAAAATAGCTATATCATCCATCATAAAAGCTTCATCACTGAGGTTCAGTCCTTAAATGGAAGGAAGCAACATGTAAGAGTTTTCCCTAGCATATTTTTTTTTTTTTTTTTTTTTTTTTTTTTTTTTTACAGTTTGTGAAACCTTCAGGAGCAGCCATGTATATTTCACAACTTTCTGTTTCTGAGCTCCCTGAGTTAAGTTGTGTGAAATTCCTGCGTCTCCTAAGCTTCCTTGGTTTCCTTAGTTTTATAAACTCTCCCTCTTTTCATGAGAAATATTTTAATTTAGAAAATATAACTACGCAAGTTACAGTTTCATTTTTTATACACAGATGAATACATATTCATCAAGTCTTATAAATGTAGAAGTAAGTAAAAACTAGTGCAATTTCAGTACACACCATGGTTGATTCCACCATTAAAAAGCAATGAATCAGACACAGATAGTTTTCACCACAGAGAAATCTACTTACTATCTTTATGAGATTCAATTTTAGTGTTTATTAATTAAAATGCTCTGGGGTAGGTCCTAGAAAATATAACCAATCCCCTATGGTAATTTTGTTAAAAAGGGAAGAAAGATTCATTATCATGGTTAAGCTTTAAAAAGTCTGGAAAAATGTTTCCCATTGAGGCAGTAGCATTCACAGAGCAGGGATGCTGCTCAGTGTCTCCTGACTCAATGACCTGACAAGGGACAAAGTTCCCTGAGTTCTGTGTGAATCATGTAACTGGTCAGCTGTTTGGGACATGTCAAGGCAGAGTGTGAAACATGTCCAAGAACAATACATTATTACACATTTGGATTATCTTTGAGCATGTCTATCTAAAATCACATAACAGTCATATGACTTAGACTAAGGAAAAATAAGAATGCTTCCTAATCAGTCACCTGGATGTAGACTTAATTGAATGTGATTTATAAATCACTTCTCCTATTGATTCTGTTGTTGCTGGAGAGACCTGCTGCTATATACAGCAGCTGCCTTCTGTAGTTAAGGTGTGCCTGCATCCATTAATGGATGTCTTGGGCACAGACACAGTTTTATAACAGATGTCATTTACCTAGACTGACACTGCATATGGAAATCCCTGCTGTTTCCTCTTTGCACAGACAGCAAGGGGAAGCTGTTTCCTCGCTGCACTCAGAGTTGTATTGCTATCAGGTAATGATTCAGAACGAGTTACCTTTAAAAACATTCCACCGGGAGACATTTCTGAGTGTAGTAAAAATAACTGCATTAGCATTTTGTATAAAGCAGACAAAAAGAATGGGTACAGTATCAAAAGAAGAGGGGCTGAACACCATCATCAACAAATCCAAAGTCATAATCCTATATTGGTCTATTGTCCATGAGTTCATTACAATGAAAGCTTTCTTTTTCTATTTTACAATTTTTTATTAATTTACTCTTTTCATAATTAGAACACTAAAAATTTTAGAACATGACAGTCACCTATTAGTATATTTTAATAGATAATATTTTAAATAATATACTGTGTATCTTACAATATATAATTGGCTATATAATATAGGCTTGGAATTGGAATATTAAAACTAAAATAATATTATATTGTAATACAATGTTATACTTTGATATTTTTCATATTATTTTAACTTTCCTGACAGTTGCCAATATTCATTTTGTGATGCTGTTAAAAGATCTGAATATAATATTACATTTATAAATTAAATTTGATCTACTCAAGCTTAATTTGACATGCTGTGTGTAATATGTACTATTATATTGTTCCTATTTACAAAAAAATTAAAACAAAACTTTGTGAGGGAATAGGGCTCCTTATTATTATCATTAACAGCTAACACTTGCTATGTGATAGGTACTTTGTGTGGAATGGATACTATCATTATCCCCTGAAGTAATAATTAGTGCTATTCAGCAAGTGTTACCTGCTGTCTACATGCTGGCAAATGATATGATTATAACCTCTAATTCCCTGACCCCTTTAAAATGAGATGTGTAAGGCACCCTGAATTAGGAGTAAGTTCAATGCTGAGAGGCCTCTGGTAACCCACCTAGTACATGACAGAGAATTAGACTTAGGAGGCTCATGTTACCATACATAACCTCTGGGCTGACAAAATGTCTTGTCTTCTATTAAAGACACTGGGATATAGGAGTATAGAGACTTTTGAAATGTGCGGTTATTTTTTCCACTACCATTACAGGGATCTCTTTTGTTATTTCTTTACCTAAATAATAATTTTTGATGCTCGTTTAATTTCTAAAATAAAAAAAAATTAATGGGAAAAATTTTAAGAATTATTTTTCATATTTTTAATTTTTAATAAAATTCCTTTCACATAACCTCCACTATTGCCCCCTTTCTCTCCTTCTCCAGCTCCTCACCACCTTTCCCACCTCCCACCACCTCACTCTATATCCACTCTTCAAGGAGCGGGGGTAAAGCCTCCTTTGAGCAGTCAATACATGCTAATATAGCAAGTTGAGCCAGGAACTGTCTTGCTCCTTGTATCAAGGCTGATCAAGGCATTCCAAGATAGAGAGTGGGCTCTAAAATAAAAGTTCATCTAACCAGGGTATTTTCTGGTCCCATACCAGAGGGCCTGCTAAAAGCTTAATTAGAGTAACTGTCACACTCACTCAGAGGGCCTAATTCAGAGCCAGTCCAGAGTCAATGAGGTCCCATTAGCTCAGGTCAATGTCCCTCTGGGTATTTCCATTGTGTTCTTGACTCTTCCCTTGCTCCTCTCATAGCTCCTCTGTCTCTTGAACTGAACCCCAGGCTTTCAGCCATGTACTTGACTGTGGGTGTATGCATCTCCTTCCATCAGTCATTGATGTAGGTTCTATAATGACAATTAGGGTAGTCACAGGGGGTGGCTAGTTCAGGCACCCTTTCCAGAATTGTTAAGAGACTTAGCTGGGACCTCCTTGTCAGATCCTGTGGATTCCCCTAGCACCAGGTTTCTCCCTAAGCCCATGATGGCTAACTCTTTCTGCATATTTCTTTCATTGCTCACCTCTCCATGCATCCCCCAACTCAGGCTTCTCAAACTCTCATTTTTCAATTCTTCTCCTGTCCCCTCAACATACCCCTCCCAGTTTACTCAGCAGGTTTTAACCATTTCCATTTCCTGGGGCAATCCATGTGTATCCCTCTTAGGGTCCTCTTTTCTACCTATCTTCTCTGGGGTTGTTGAATCTAGCCTGTCCATTGTTGACTATGTGTTTACTATCCACTTATGAATGGGTATATACTGTGTTTGGCATTCTGGATCTGAGTTAACTCACATAGAATGATTTTATTTTCTAGTTCCATCTATTTGCCTGCAAATTTTATGATGTCATTGAGTTTTACCATTAGTAATACTCTATTGTGTAAATATAACACATTTTCTATATCCATTCTTCAGTTGAGGGACATCTAGGTTGTTTCCAGGTTCTGATTATTATGAATAATGCTGCTATAAACATAGTTGAACAAGTGTTCATGTGTTGTGATTGAACATCTGTTGGATACATAACTAAGAGTGGTATTGCTGGGTCCTGAGGAAGCTGATTCCCAATTTTCTGAGAAACCACTATACTGACTTCCAGAATGACTGTACAAGTTACATTTCCACCAGCAGTCTAAGAGTGTTCCTCTTTCTCTACATCCTCTGTAACAGAGGATGTCATAAGGTTTTTTTGATCTTATCCATTCTGACAGGTGTAAGATGGTATCTCAGTGTAATTTTGATTTGCATTTCCCTGATAGATAACAATATTAAAAACTTCCCTAAATGTCTTTTGGTAATTTGAGATTCTTCTGTTGAAAATTCTCTGTTCAGATTTGTACTCTATCTTTAATTTTTTTTTTTTTTTTTTTTTTTTTTTTTTGGTTTTGGGACACCTAGTTTCCTGAGAGTTCTTTATATATTTGGAGATCAGAATTCTGTCAGAAGTGGGATTGTATCATTACTCATTCTATAGGATGTAGGTTTTTTTTTTTTTCTTATTGCCTGTGTCCCTTGCCTTATGGAAGCATCTCAGTTTCAGGAAATTCCATTTATTAATTGTTGCTCTCAGTGTCTGTGCTACTGGTGTTATATTTAGGAAGTAGTCTCTCTTGAAAATGCATTCAAGGCTATTTCCTACTTTCTCTTCTATCAGGTTCAGTGTGACTGGATTTATGTTGAAGTCCTTGATTCATTTTGACTAAAGGTTTATGCAGGGCAATAAATATAGATCTCTTTGCATTCTTCTACATGTTGACATTCAGTTATGCCAGCACCATTTATTGAAGATTCTTTTCTTCTTTCTTCCATTCTGTAATTTTGGCCCCTTTGTCAAAAATCAGGTATTCATAAGTGTATGGGTTGATGTCAGATTATTCATTTCAATTCCATTGGTCAACATCTTGATTTTTATGACAATACCAAGCTGTTTTTATTACTATAGCTCTATAGTAAAGCTTGAAATAAAGGAAGGTGACGCTTCTCAACTTCCTTTTTGCATATATATTGTATAGGATTATTTTGATTATCCTGAGTTTTTTGTTTTATATGAAATTGAGTTTTGTTCTTTTGAGGTCTGTGAGGTATTGTGTAAGGATATTGATTGGGATTGCACTGAATCTGTAGATTGCTTTTGGTAAAATTGCCACTTTTACTATGTTGATCTCACCTATTCAAGAGCATGGAAATTTTTTTTATTTTCTGATATCTTCTTTATTTTCTTTCTTAAAAGACTTTAAGTTCTTGTCATACAGGTCTTTTACTTATTTGGTTAGAGTTATTCTACAATATTTTATGTTATTTGTGGCTATTGTAAAGTGTAATGTTTCCCTGATTTCTTTCTCTGCCAGTTTATCATTTGTGTATAGAAAGGCTACTGATTTATTTGAGTTAATCTTGTATCCTGCCATATGACTGAAGGTATTTATTAGCTGTAGGAGTTGCCTAGTAAGTTTTGGGGGTCCCTTATGTATACTATTATATCATCTGCAAACAGTTTGACTTCTTTCTTTCCAATATGTACCCCCTTGATATTCTTATGTTATCATATTGCTTTAGCTAGAACTTTGAGTATTATATTGAATAGATATGGGGAAAGTGGATAGCCTTACTTTTTTGCTGATTTTAGTAAAATTGCTTTGAGTATCTCTTCATTGAGTTTGTTGCTGACTATTGTATATACCCTTTATCATATTTAGGTATGGTTCCTGTATCCCTGTTATGTCCAACACCCTTATCATGAAAGTGTATTGGATTTTGTCAAAGGGTTTTAACATCTTGTGAGAAAATTATGTGTTATTTTTTCTTCAATTTGTTTATATGATGGATTACATTGATAGATATTTTATGTTAAAATATCTTTGGGATGAATCTTACTTATTTACAGTGGATTTTTTTATGTGTTCTTGAATTTGTTTTGCCAGTATTCATTGAGTATTTTCACATCAATGTTCATGAGGAGGGTTGGTCTCTAGTTTTCTTTCTTAGTTACAACTTTGTGTGGTTGGGTATTAAAGTAACTGTAGCCTCAAAAAAAGAGTTTGGTAATGTTCCTTCTCTTTCTGTTCTGTGAAACAACTTGAAGAGAATTGGTTTTAGCTCTTCTTTGAAATTCTAGTAGAATTCTGTGCTGAAGCCATCTGGTCCTGGGTTTGTTTGGTTTTTTTTTTGTTTTTTGTTTTTTTTTTTTTTGTGACTGGTTAACTTTAGTTTGTCAAAATAAATCTGCAGTACTTTGCATGTTAGTAATACAGTGCTGGTATTGATAGGTAAAATCATCATCTGTGTACATAGAAACCTTCATTTAGGAGCACACCTTAGGAGGGAAATGAATACACAGTAAAATGTAAATGCAGGCCAAGCAGTGAGCCCTAGAGCAAGCATAACAGGCTGGATGTCAGATTATCTAATACAACTGTTTAGCTGCCAATCTGATAAAGGGGAAGCTCTCCACCAGGCTACACAGGAGGAAAAACGAACCCTGCCTTTTTGTAGAGTGGTGGCTGTCTGTGCCTTCAACACACAGTTCAATCAGTTTATCAGCATCACAACTAGGTTCTAGTTCCAAGACACAGGGGCATCTCACCACACAACTTGTTTTTTTTTTTTGTTTTGTTTTTGTTTTTCTTTGTTAGGTGACTAATGATAACTGCTTCTAATTCCTTGGGGATTGTAGGTTTGTTTAAGTCCTTTATCGAATTTTGATTTAATTTTGGTATGTGGTAGCTATCCAAAAAAATTGTCCATTTCCTTTAGTTTTTTCCAATTTTGTGGAGTACAAATTTTTAAAGTATGACCTAATGATTCTCTAGATTTCCTCAGTGTCTGTTATTATGTCACACTTTTCATTTCTGATTTTGTTAATATCAATATTTTTTCTCTGGCTTTTTGTTCGTTTGGATAAGGCTTTATCTATCTTATTGGTTTTCTTAGTGAACCAACTCTTTATTTTATTGATTCTTCATATTGTTCTCTTTGTTTCTATTTTATTGATTTTAGTTCTCAATTTATTTCCTGGCATCTATTTCTCCTGAGTGAGTCTGATTCTTTTTGTTCTTGAGCTTCCAGTTTTGCTATTAAGTTGCTAAAGTGATATTTCTCTCCTTTCTTTACATAGGCACTTAGTGCTATGAACTTTTCTCTTAGCATTGATTTCATGGTGTCCTATAAGTATGGGTATGTTGTACCTTCATTTTAATTGAATTCTAGGAAGTCTTTTTTTTATTTCTTCCTTGACACAGTGATGATTCAAATGAATTTTGTCCAGTTCCAATGAATTTTTATGCTTTCTGCAATTTGTATTATTGTTGAATTCTAAATTTAAGCCATTGTGGTTTGATAAGGTAGAAAGGGTTACCCCAATATTATTTTTTTAAATTTGTTGATATTTGTTATGGAATATGTGGTCCGTTTTGGAGAAGGTTTCATGAGGTTCTGAGAAGAAGGTATATTCTCTTCTATTTGGGTAAAATGTTCTATAGATGTCCATTCGATCCATTTGAGACTTAAAATTTGTTAATTCCTTATGTAAGTGTTAAGCTTCTGTCTAATAGACCTATCCAGTGCTAAGAGTAAAGTGTTAAAGACTCCCACCATCAATCTCTGGAGTTTGATGTATAGCTTAAGCTTAAGTAATATTCATAAATGATACTTCATCTTGATGAATTTTTTCTGTGATGAATATGAAATGTTTTCCTTCATCTATTTTGATTAATTTTGGTTTGAAGTCTATTTTGTTAGATCTTAGAATAGGTTGTTTCTTAGATCCATTTGACTAGTAATATTTTTTTGCCATCCCTTTACTCTGAGTGATGTCTGACTTTGAGGTTGAGTTGTGTTTCCTGTTCACAGCAGAAGGCTGGATCCTGTCTTAATACTCATTCAGTTACCCTATGTCATTTTATAGGTGAATTAAGTTCATTGATATTAAGCAGTATTAATAATGAGAGATTGTTATTTTTAATTTTGTTGGTGATGGTGGTAATGTGTGTGTTTCTCTTCTTTGGTGTGTGCTGGTTTGTGATTATCTATTTACTGTGTTTTCATGTATGCAATGAATTTCCTTGGGTTGGAGTTTTCCTTGTAGTACTTTATGTAGGGCTGGATTCATTGATATGTATTTTTTATAAATGGATTTATTAAAGAATATCTTATTTTCTCCATTGATGGTAATTGAAAGCTTTGTTGGCTGAGCTGGCATCCATAGTCTCTTAGTGTCTACAGAATGTCTGTCCAGGACTTTCTGGTTTTCAGAGTTTTTATTAAGAAATCAGAAGTAACTCTGATAGGTCTGCCTTTATATAGTACTTGTCATTTCTTATTTACTGCTCTTAATATTTTTCTTTATTCTGTATGTTTAATATCTTGATTATTGCATAGCAAGGGGACTTTTTTGGAGGGGAATTCTAATCTATTTGGTGTTCTGTAAGTTTCTTGTACCTTCATAGGCATGTTCTTCTTTAGGTTTGAAAACTTTTTCTCTATGATTTTATTTAATATATTTTCTGTGCTTTTGAGCTAGAATTCTTCTCTTTTATCTATATTACTCTCATGTTAAGTCTTTTCATGGTCTCCCAGATTTCCTGGATGTTTTATATTAAATAATTACTGGCTTTAGCATTTTCTTTAACCCATTTCTTTAACCTAAATACAATATATTTCCTTTGTTATATCTTCAACATGAGATTCTCTCTTCCATTTCTTGTATTCTGTTGGTGATTCAGATTTCCGTCAGTTTTTGGGTTTTTTTATTGTTATTATTTCAATTTTTAACTGTTATTTCAATCTTGAAATGTTTCCTTTACCTGTTTGTTTTTCCTTCATTTTGTTGGATTTGTTGTGTTACTTTAAGATGTTTATTGATTTCTTCCATTTTTTTGGTCTTTTCCCCCATTTTTGTTTTCTCTTTGAGGACTTCTATCATCTTCATAAAGTGATTGTTAAGGTTTTTTTCCTCTGTCTCATCTGCATTGGAAAGTTCAGGTCTTGTTATTCAAAAACCTTTGGTTTCTGAAGTTGCTACATTACTCTCTATATTGTTGGTTGTATTTATATGCTGTCTTCAACTCATTTCTTTTCTCAGATTTGCACACTTGGAACCTGTATCTTCAGGGGTCCCCCTTCTTTCACTGTGTCCTTCTGTATTGCTGCCCTTCAAAGTTACTGACCTTACCACTTTCTATCCCTTCTGCTTGCTGCAGTAGAAGTGTGTGACTCTGATAGACTCTGATGCCTTGGGGAATTTTAGATCAGGGTGGGGCAGGGTACTGTTGGGTCTCTGGGACTGCAATGGGCGTGGGGTGGGGTACTAGGTGTATGCCACTGGTGACTAGACCTGGAGCACTAGGCTGGTCAGCCAAGAGTTTAGGGGGGCTACTTCTCCTTCCCACTTCCTGCAATTACATGGCAGGGCTCTGTCATTAAGCAAACAGTTTCAAAGGGAAGTCTATGTTGTCACCAAGTCCTTGAGAAACACTTCTGTTTATAAATGGGAGATTTATTACTTACGATAATACTTAGAAGCTCTGAAAAATGTCTTCCCCAGTGTACCACACAGAAGAAATTTACAAACCAGAGATACTAGAAATGTTTCTACAGTGAATGATCCACCCAAAAGCACAGTTCTTTGTCTTTACTCTGCAACTTTAAGTCACCGCCTAGGTCACCTCCTTAAATGTTCCTGAGTATTTCTTATTAACATGTCAATAACTATATTCCCTGAGGGCGAAAGGATATTAAAATACTCCTCTAAACTTTGGATCATCAGAGAAGAAACAGAATGATTGATAGTAAGTCAGAAATGACAGTACCACTGTGAAATCCTCTCATCTGCATATAACACAGCCATTACAATCACATCCCTGCAGTGACCTACACAATACCTACACAGGAGCACAGATACATGCACACATGCATGCATACATATACGTGCACACATATACATGCACATAGACACATGCATACACAGAGGAATAGTTTGAAAGGACTGAGAAGGAATAAAAGGATAAAAATGGTAATAGAGGGCGCTATTAGTAAAATCTCAGTACCTCTTACATATTGTGAAATATGAACACACAAAGTAAATTTATTAAGCTTTATTCTTAAAAAGAAGTATACTTGGAAGACATCAATATTGGAAATTAACTTACGTGTAAATCAAAAGAGAGAGGAAATAAAACAAGTTAAAGTTTGAATTTGATTAGAATTTATATTCCAAACTTGGCCTTTTTTGTGCTTTTTGACCTTGATCAACATATATAATCAGCCATGTATCACATTTGTTTTTCTTCAGGATGGGTACTATCATGTTTTAAGATTGTATTAAACATTAAATTTTTGATACATATAAAATGCTTAGGATAGTTACTGAACAGATCTTTGATGTAATATATGTTACTCCAAGAAAGGGCACAATAATTGGTTATACTAGACCAAACTCTCAGCCATGAAAACATACTGACAGGCAGCATTAAATATTGAATGGGTTATATTTAAGACTATATGCATGTACAGACACTGATTTCATGGAATCAGAAAAAAAGACCCATAAATTTGAAGAAGAATGGGGTAGTTTCAGGCTCTTTTCTATAGGGTGAGAAGGAAAAGTCATTAAAAATATATCTAACAGGTCAAGAAGGGGCAATGATTGTACTTTGTTATAGTTGTTACAGAAATGTCTCTAAGAAGCTGGCACTTTGGCTAGAAGTTAAAGGCCATTTAGATTTTAAATGAATATATGAAAGAAATAAAAGTGGACTGTATGAATTACTTCATCATAAACTGCCTTGCATGCAACTGCAAGAAATGACTATAACACTAGGCAACCAAGCAGTGATGCAAACTGTCCTCCGTGTACTCTTATAGGTCCTCAGGCAACTTTTCTGTACCCATGATGCTCAGGTCCTTGCTCTTTATGAATCAGTGTACATGTTCTTCAATACCCAGATAGGCTTGGTCAATGTCAGCCACAGCAAGCAGGCACAAAATTTTACTATTCTTGTTTTCTTCCCTGTCCATCTGTCTACCCTAATTTGCTGGAGCTCATGACAGAAGGCCTACACATATAGTTGTACTCTACTCACAGTAGCCTCATTTTATTTTTCTCCTTTGCTATGTATGGATGATGACTATTGATAGCCCTTCAGTTTTTTTCCAAACTCTCCAGTTTACTTTTTTTTAATGTTTTTTCCTTTGCCTTTTTGAACTTTTCTTTGAGACTGTAGCCAGCACAACACACATCCCAAAACTGATACTGTATTTTGATTTTAATTGTAACACACACACACATGAAATAAATAAATATCTTTAATGTCATTATAATAGAAAAATAGACCAAAAAATATTTATTTGGTTTTGTACAGCAGGTACATTTGTGTGAATACAGAGAGGGAATCTTCTTTTAGAATATGGCAAAAGATTCTGGTTCATTCACTCATAATGACAAAAATATTTTAAGTGACACATGAAAGGTGCTATGGAAGAGAGATTCAAAGTATACAGTCCCCTCTGATGATGTATCACTCCAAAACTCATGTTAAAAACCTAACATCTAACGTGTATCATCTACTTTGCTATTTGTTGTGATAAAACACCACAATCAGAACAGTTTATAGAAGAGAACATTTATTTTGTCTTTTGGTTCTAGGGCCAGTCATAGCATGAAGGGATGACAACAGCACAGGGAAACTTAGAAATCACATCTCAGTGGCAAGCACAAGGGGCACAGAGACATAATTAGAAGTGAATCAAGGCTGTAAACCCTCATGTGATTCTTCCCAGTCTAGACAACTGCTGGGCTTAAGAACAACCTTGCTGAGCACAGAGGAAATATCTAGTAAAAAAAAATGTAATCAAAAGTCTGCATTGCCGAGGTGATAAAATTAATTATCCACTTTACTGTGTCCTATTCTATTTAACTCTGGGTCAGTTGCTAGGCAAAATTTTGGCATTAACCACTTTAAGTTTCTGAGAAATTCAATAACTTTTAACCTCCAAATATAAAATTTTTCTCCAGGCCTATTATAAATAAAGTTCTCATCAAGAGTAGAACAAATTATGAAATAATTTTTAAAAGGGAAAATTCACATTATCCTATCAAAATAAAGATGTATAAAGTTGAGAAGACATGCCATACTGCATCATGAGACGTTCTTCATATTTTTTTTCAGCTACTGTACTGATTGCTATTTTCAAGGCCCCACATCAAAACTGTTCTGCTCACTGCTGGTGCTTTTCCTCTGTTCCCTTCTTAAATTACCTATAGACACAGTTTCATTCAATTTGGAAATTTTTGCCACTCAAAAATGTATTCACAACATTATTTTCAAAGGATTTTATAACTCAGATCATCTGCTCCTCCCCCACTTCCCTATTGTGTAAAACATTTTTGAAATGCAGCAAAAGAAAGAAATGTAATCTTCAACTGCTGTCCCATGTCATGCTGTGCATTAATTTTCAAGCTGCCTTGCTGGGTGGCATTCATTTCTCCAGTAAAATGGCAGAGTAGATGCCTTAGGGTCTGACTTTGCTTTTTTCTTAATCATAAGTAATTAGAGATACTGGCCCATGTTGTTTTGGATAGAATTTCAGTTCAGAAATGCTTTGCAAGGGTATATATACAGCCAGATTAAAGACATCTGAAGGGAAATTAGTACCTTCAAAAAGCTCAAATGGTTTGATTTGTTACTTCAACCCATTCCACAACACCTGGCTCTACATAAAATTGAAGACTCAGCCTGATGAAAAAAAAATGTAATGAGACACCAAAAAGAAATTGTAGTTCAGTCTTGTTCTCTGCTGTGAAATTAACCTTCTAGAAGTAGGGAATGAAACAAACCACACAAGGCCCTACCCTATAGTACAATCTCTTTCTTCCTCCTAGGTGCAATTCAAATTGCCTTCATAGAAATGATTCCATGGAGCTGTAAAAGCATTTTAGACACTGATTCTCAATGTTTACATTACTAGTATTCTTCTTACATGATACTTCTATTGGGATAACATTCATTTAATTGTCTAAGTATGCCTGCTTAGCCAAGAGAGAATCTACGTTGAGAAATAAACTTAAGTATGTTTCTATATTGAAAAAGCAAGACCAGAAAATAAATGAAAGGAAAATATGGGTATGAGGCTAATTGTGAGCCAAAAATAAACAGCTAAAAAGAATGGAATTTGAAAATGATCAAACTGACTTATATTACTGTCCACATAAAAGGTAACCCAGAAGTAAGAATGGCTTTTGATTGCTCCTCACCAGTACTATCCAGTATTAAGTTCATTGTTTCTTAGAAGACAGGTCTTTTAAGGTTACCCTGGAGTAAAAGGGTATCTACTCCCTTTGTAGATAATCACAAGGATGCGTGAATGCCCCTTTCAGTCTTCTTCCTATCTGGGTACAAAAAAATTAAAAAGTGGTAGGAAACAATGGACAACAAATTCTCAGATATTGTTGGCTATGACAGCCTCCTACAAGCAATACCCACCTGAGTCAAGGGGTTCCAGCTTCACTGAAAACACCCAAAAAATTGGAAAATCATGCTTTGTTTACAGGGTTAGTCATTAGTGAAGGAGAAATTATATGCCTATGTGATCTCTAAGAGGAGGGTGAACTCAACATATATATCAAGCTGTACCCACTCATCTTGGATATTGCTGAAATAGTATTATAGACTTCCTTCCAAAATAAATAGTCAAAATCTGAAAGTCTGATTAATATACATCTAATCACATTTTAATAAAAATTAAATTAACTACTTAGACAGTTTATGAGTCTGGAAAAGCAGTCTATAGTCCATATAACAATGATCAGGAATACAAGCACAAGAAGAAAAAACCTAGATATGTCTCTGCCTATGAACTATGATATCTCTAAGAAACTAATGAAGTCATGAATAGCTGAAAGTATATCTTTAAAAAAAGAAAAGAAATAACTAGGGAGCAAAAGCCAATCCTCCATTCCTTTAGTGGTCAGGTGTGGGAGACAGATTCAACAGAGGATTAAAAGCCTGATTGCTTTCAGAAAGTTTCCTGAGGATCACAGCAAGGCAATGGGGATTGAGCAGTCAATTAATCAAAGTTCCAATCATAGACACAATTACTTTCCCCACCCTTCTACACTTTCCAGGAGAACCTCAGCTGTTGAGACATTTAGCCCATCATTTACTATCTGCATCCTTCTCAGTGTGGACACATGCTCTTCTTAGGTCTCTAACACTGTGACCCCTATTTATTGTTCATGTATTTTCACATTTGTAAATTTGTCTTTTTACTCAAAATATTCTTTGTTTGAGTAAGATAAAAAAATCTCAAAGTAGCTTTAATTTATATGGCCCTGATAACTAAGAACATTATACTGCTTTTATATATTTACTCATTTAATTAAACATATATAAATATATTGTGGTTGTATCCTTTCCAATTTACCTAAAGCAATTCTCCCCAATGAACAACTTTGCCTAACATACCTTCCTTCCAAATTCATTCTCTCTCTCTCTCTCTCTCTTTTTTTTTAAAATAACACACTGAGTCTAATTAATGCTGTCCATATGCTCATAGAAGTAGCATCAGTCACCAGAGCCTAGATGTGCTGGCTAGTTTTATATAAACTTGACATAAGCTAGAGTCATTTGGGAAGAGAAAGCATCAATTAACAAAACGCCTGCAAAAGACTGGTCTATAAAAATGTTTGTTGGTTATTTTTTATTATTGACTATTGATGTAAGAGGACCTAGATCACTGTGGACAGTGACTCCTGTGGGCTATTGGTTCTGATTACTAAAAGAAAAGTAGTTGAGAAAGCCATGGGGAAATGTCAGTAAGCAGTGCTGTATTTTTCCATGGCCTCTGTCTTAGTTAGTTCCTGCCCCTAGCCTAAGTTCCTGACTTCCTTAGATGATAGAGTATGAGCTGAATGTTGTAAACTAAAATAAATCTTTTCCTCACTCATATTTTTGGTGTTTTATCAGAGCAATGGAAATCTTAATTAAGACAATACGTAATCAACACATACTTCCAAAACCAAATCTTCTCTCCAAGCTTCTATCAACTGCCAACAAATTCTCAGCAAGGGGTGGAGCCTCTTGCTCATTGATGCCGAGATTTTGACTGGCTTGATCTTGTACAGGTTTATGCAGGTGAGCACAGGTGATATGAATTCTTTTGCCAAAAAACCATGTCATGTCCATATGACAACATTTCACAACATTCTCTCCAATTCTCCAGCTCTTAGATTATTTCCACTTTCTTTCTGGTGGTGCTTTCTGAACTTTGTTATGTGGTACCTGAAAAATGTGACATATGATTCAAATCACTCAACAGTCACTTATTCTTATCATTTTACCAGTTCTGAGCCACTGTATTATGTATTATAGCCCAGTGACAAAAGACATTCCTTTGATCAATTGTGATAATAACAAAGGTCTAAGGATCTAAGCAGAAATACTTAGAAAATAGTTTTATATTACTATTAAGTAAAACAATATAAATATGTTCTTCCTTTCAGCCTATGAATTCCCTAACTTTGGATTCTATTCAAGTTTACAGTACAATAGATGGATTCAATTCCATTCATCATAAAGCAATTTTGTTACTCAAAACAGTCATGCTATTATTGAACCACTTGGCATATTTCCCTGATATGTAGATTTTGTAGCATTAAGGGACCAGACAGCTGATCGCTTTTTCTTCCCCAGATGTTTTTTACTTGTTTATATTTCTACTTCCTTTAGCTCTTAAAAGTTTTTTTTTAATTGATATATTGTATATTTAATGAAAATAGTTTGGAATATCAGAAAAAAAAAGACACCCACAGAGCCAAGCCATGTGAGTGAGGGAGTGATGGGGGCTCACAACCATCTCTAATGAGATCTGGTACCCTCATGTGTATACTGTATACATAATAAATATTTTTTGAAAAAGAAGTGAATTAGGTGAGCCACCATGTAGTTGCTAGGAACTGAACTCAGGACCTCTGGAAGAACAGTCAGTGCTCTTAACCTCTGAGTCATCTCTCCAGCCCTGGAAGTGAATTAGGTACAGCACTTTGTACTCACCAAGGTAGGATATATATAAGGAGTATTTTCTGTGATTTTGCCAAATGCATGTGAACTGGAGATTGTGAATGTAATTCTTACTTGTATATATTTGTATGTCATTATTGTTCTTACTGTATATAGTTTTACTATCTTGGTGAAAGTCTTTCTTTTTTAGACAAAAAGGAAAAATTCTATGTGATATTTTGATCCCATTCTAACAAATAATGCTTGCTTAAAGTCTGAGGGCAGAGCTACCCACTACTAGCTGATCAAAATTAATCACAGAAGTTTTGGAGAACTGTAGACAGACAGGACAGGCAGTTGTAAGGTGGGGCAGAGAGGGATCTCTCAGCCCCTTTTGAGGAAGGAGCAGAGCAGGTAAGAGAGAACTGGCAGCTTTTTTATTGTATTTACAAAAGCTGTTTCGCCCGCATATGTCTATGTGTACCAAATGGATATACCATCTATAGACACCTGACAAGTGCTAGAGAAGAATCCTTTGGTACAGTGTGAAAATATGTTGATGCACTCATTGTTTTAAAAAAGTATCTGATTGGCCAACAGCTAAGCAGAACTATAAGGCAGAAAAAATGTTAAGAAGAAGAAGGTCATACATACTGAGGAGTCTTGAGCCAGACTTGGAAGGTTAAAAATGGGAAGTTCATAACCTCATCTAAGCTAAGCAAGCCTTGAGGCAGCACCTAGATTAATAAAAATAAGTTAGTTTAAGTTGTAAGAGTTAGGTAGAGAAAAGCCTAAGCTATCATCTAAGTATTTATAATTATTATTAAATCTCTGTGTGGTTATTTGAGAACTGACTATGAAAACAGGAAGGTCTGCCTATAGAAGAGGATGTCATATACATTGGAACTGGAGTGACAGATAGTTATGAGCCACCATGTGGGCACAGAAAATTGAACGTGGGTTCTGTGAATGAACAGCCAGTTCCTTTAATATGTGAAACATCTCTCTAGCCCTTTGTATTTCTTATTTTGAAATTTTTCTGTTCAGTTCAATGTTTCAAGTTTGTTTACTTGATTTTTAGAATTGTATTAGTTTTTGTTTTTGCTTTGTTTTGGTTTTAACTTCTTATATATTTTAGACACTAATTCTCTGTCAGATATATAGCTATCAAGGGTTTCTCCCCCTCCACAGTGTTCTACTTCAATCAATTTAAGTTTCCTTTGCAACACAGTAACTTTTTAATTTCATGAGGTCCTACTTATTGATACTTGGTTTTATTTCCTGAGCATTGGGAAACTTATGGCTCATACTCTAAAACAGGTCAAGAATGTATGGCTCAGAGGCTAAGATTTTAAAAAGAAAAAAATAGGGACTCTGAGGAGACCTGTTTAGTGTCTAGTGGCAGGACAGACTGAACATACAGGAAAGGTCTGCCCTGGGCTCTCATGAGAACTATTATGGTGAATAAATGCATGCTGTGATATGAAAGGGAGAGAGAAAGAGGGAGATTCATTTCATATGAAAAGAGGCATATCTGAAGAAGTGAAAGCAGTTAGGAGCAGTTTGAAGTGTGTGGATTGATTGCCACCCAGGGACATGGTGATGTTTGGGTCTGGGCTGCTGCCAGGACTCATGTCTAATTTCACGACCCTGATACATCCATGTGCTGTATTGATATCTTTGGTTCCTGATAGCACCAAAGGCTGGGAGGATAGGGCCTTACAGAGTTGACCCTGCCTCTCAATGGCTGCAAAATGAGAGAGAAGTGGTCTTGACCTTCACAAGCTAAAGCACTCAATAGAGAGGACCCTGCCCCATGCTTGGGCAGCACAATAGAGCTGATGTAGGTGTGAGAGAGCCAACCTTGAGTGCAAAAAAGCAGAACTGTCACTTCCCCTTGCTGTTCACTGCAGGGGTAAACTAGCCTGGACAATGCAGGAGAGCTCACTTTGGTGCTGAAGATGTGGGAGAGCTGAGGGTCTGAGCAATCCTGCAACTACCCAGGCCCAGAAGCGGAGCTATGAATAGACCCATCGCAACATTCACCCATCTATAATCTGCTGGAGCACAGGAAAGAGCCAGTCTTGCAGATCCAAAATACAGGATCTCCAGATTACTAGGCAACAACAGGATAGCTAAGAGGAGTCTCAGTGAGGGCCCAGCATGGACAGTATAGATGAACTCAGCATCCTCAAAGTTGACCAATGGCTTTTTGCAAAGAACACATGCAGGTAAAGACTTATGTATAAAAAGGTTTACTATGTGACTCACTGTATTACGCTATTCCAAGACAAGATTTTTATCTTTTTTTCTCTTAACTTTTATTTTATTTTGTGGGAGATGTTACAAGGGAACATGGCAGATATGAAGGGACAGAAAATAAATCAAATCAAGATGCATGATATAAAAGATACAAAGAATATAAAATAGGAGAAAGTAAACATGTAATTGCAAAAAAAAAAAAAAAAGAAAAAGAAAAGCCTCTACATTTGCAAATAGGCTGACCATTCTCACTTCCTTTTTAACATTACTCCTCCACTCAGCATACCACTCCTATCCAGTTTATACATCAAAGAAGCATCATGCAATATATATAGAAGAAAATAAAGCAAAATAATTTCTTTAAAGTAAAACCATTCTAACAAACAGTTTAGAAACAAGACATGTGAAAATCATTTCTCTTGGGTTATATAAGGAGTTATATTTTTTTCTACATCTAAAAATGTAGAGCTTGAAAAACAAAGAGAAAAAAATCTTAGCTCTCTATGATCTTAGACATTTGTGCACATATATTTTTAGATTTTTCACTAGAATGCAATATTACCCTTGCAAAAAAAATATACTAAGGTGGCAGTCCTTGCTGATTATTTTTAATGATGGTCTTTGGATAAAATAAACAAGAAAAGATTAATTCTCTTCACTACAGGTGATTTTCTAGCTAAAGTGACATTGTGAATTACCCTGGCTTTGTTTGTCCTTCATCTTTTCAATCCAAACTCCTGAATCAAAAGAATTCTCTGCTCTCAAGCATTGTGTTTAGTTCCCAGGGGATGCTGCAGATGTGGTCATGAAGAATCTGCACTATCTGGGGACTGGACCATTTTGCTAACTTCAGTGAAAACCTGCTGTGCCCACTAGGCATCTCTCTGCTTACTGAGTTACTCTGTTTGTCTCCTAAGGTTCTGCTGAGCTGGCCACCACAGCTAATAGCCCAGGAATGAAATGGTCTCCTTTGCAGTGATCCTTGGCATTTTCTCAAGGCTAAAAGCATTGTTTTTGTTTTTGTGGGTTTTTTTTAATTTTCCATTTGCAAAAACTCCTTTCTACAACTAATCTTATCCTTATATAATTTCTTTGATTCTTATGTCTACCATTCTTGTATAAAGGACTAAATATTAATTCTTGAGACCAGGTAAGACAGAAGATGGGTTATTCTACAGTCTTTAGCGTATAAAAACAATAAAAAAATACAAAAAAGTCTTCTCTTAGTTTAAACTAGAAAAGTAATTTAATAATTGTACAATGTTAATATCTATAACCACAGCAAAACCAAAAATAATATATAATAAAAATAGTCGTATTTAGTAGGACATATATGACACCAAATTGAGATACCAAATTGAGGATTTCAGACTAAATATTTCTGAGGGAGTGTCCCATGATGAGAAAGCATTTTATTCTAGAAACCAGAAATGTTTAAATAATTTAACAGTCAAAATAATAATGTGAGACTGACAATCTTATTCTCATACATTTCAATTCAGAGTTGATTCCAACAGTAACTTTAACTTGTTTTTGTTCTGTTTTTTATTATAAACAAGTAAATGTGTCCTGTTTGCAAATACCAAAGCTGAGTAGTTATATTATTATAGACTTCCTTGTGCTTCCTACCGGCTCTGCACTGTAGCCTCTAAGTCTGAAGCAAGAAGTGTAAGACACACATTTTGATTTTTATCAGTGTATTCATATTGCTAAACTTGACCTGATTTCAACTTTAGGAAAAGGTAAGAAAAAAATAAGAAAACATTGTTGTGCATGCAATGAATAATGTAAATCACAAGAACAGAATTAGAGAAAGCCTGACTGATTAAACTATTGATTATCCCTGCTGCTTAAACTAACACATCGCACAGTTTAAACCACAGAAACCACATGCAGATAATTAAGTAGAGAATTTGACCTACACCCAGAGGGATCCAAAAGTATAGAAAGACTTTTAGAATCTACTGCACAGAGACAGCTATCCAATCCGCTACAATTCTCTCAGGAGGTAGCTGAAGAATGAGGGTATAAACATAGCTGAGTACACTTATCTTATGGGAATGTCCTTCCCTGAATTAATTTCTAAATTCATAAGAGTGCTTTTGAAAAAAATAAATTATGGGATAGATAAGTTCTCTAAAATTGCCTCAGAAAGGAGACTTACCAAATAAATTTAGGTCAGAGATGAGAAAATAAAAAATTTAAAAAGGAACAGAATCCATCTAAAAAAGTAATAATTTTGAAAGCATTGGTCATGCTGGAAATGCACACCCTTAAACACGGAGCCCAAAAGGAAAAGATGATTACTGAAGAGATGTAGCTAGAATTGCATGGCACCAACTAGAGTATCTGACCACCTGGTCAGGGTTCTTTCTCTAGGTGAACAAAGTGAAAAAAAAAATTCTCAGTTTAATAGCCAGACCCCTCAGAATTATTTCCTTTCCAATGTTACATCTGAAGGACCCTGGGTTCTAGGGCTTGACCCAGGCATTCAGTTCAGGTATTCAGCAGAGCTCCCCCCCCCCCATGAGCACAAGTAGCTAACAGTCTAAAAGTCTGTCCCAGGAATCAGAGTGACCCAGCCCAGATAGCCGTAATCAACTTAGATAGGACATAATGCTCTGGTCAAAACTGTGATTAAAATACCAGAAGTTCCAAGCAGAATTGCGGTGACCAACACGGGGTTGTAAAAGACCCCTAACCAGCTGGTCTTAAGGCAACACCATGACTACTGTGAGCAACCTTAGGACTTTGAAATATGACCTTTAAAGTGACCAATCATGTGATGCCCCAGTTGCTATGGTGATTTTATGGTCTTAGCCTTTAAAAGAGATATTAGATTGCCCCTCCCTTGCTACTCTCTTGCTCCCGAGGCAGGGAGGAAGCCTGTCTGCAGACATAATAAACCTCATGCTTTTTACATCAATTGGGACAGGAGTCAGGGTTCTTGGGGCCTTCCTTCCCGAGGATAGTACTCTGAGTCTGGGTCTATCACATCCATGACCCTTGCATTTGTAAATCTGTCAATTACTATAGTCTTTTTATTTTAACTTTTCTCCAAAATTCACCAGATAGTCTGAACTTTCTCACTGTGTCTCTCTTGCAAGTCCTGGATTGGTAAAAGCAAAAGGTGAAATGCTAAACCAATAGTCTCTAACCTCTCTCAGGTTTTCTTTACTCTAACTACTAATATAAGGACCTCTTAACACAGCCCACCATCACCATTTAGATAGTGTCCTTAAATACACCATGTTAACTATAAATGCAGACCTTACTCCCTAACATATCAATACGGCCAAGGATCACTGGTTCAGTCAGCTGATTAAATGCCTCCCAGTCTCTCCAGTTTAAAATTATTCATGAGAAAGAAAAAAGATGTCCTGAACTTCTCTTTTGACGATTACTTTTCATGTTGTGGGGAGAAGAGATAGTGACTGCTAAGGGTGGAAGGGGTTCGGGAGTTTGAACAAGGGGATGCATGAATAAAAAATGATACTTTATTCATAATAAAAAAAGAAAAAATCAAATTTATAATAAATTGCATCTTTTCTCAGAAATGTTCGACTTTTATGGATGCCGTCTTTCAAATCAGCCTGTTAATAAACATAAAAGTGAATTCCAACACTCACAGCTCAATATAAAACATATAACATTTTTATCATTGCATGATCTCTTGGTTACCTTTTCTACTACTGTGATGAGACAACATGACTAAGGTAACTATAGATAAACACAACATTTGTAACATTCAAATGTTACATTCTAATGTAAAATTAGAGTCTATGACCCTTAAGGCAAGAAGCAGGAGGCAGGCAGTAAAATATAGTGTTAGCTGAGAGCTTACATCCTGACCTACAAGAAGGATAGAGAAAGCTCGCATAGAATGGCAAAAATTTTGGACCTTCACAGCCCACCCCCAGTGACATTTCTCCTCCAACAAGGCCGCACCTCCTAATCCTTCCTTTAAAAAATCTACCAACTAGGGAGCACACATTCAAATATGTAAACATATGAGGGTAATCTTATACAAACAAATATTCAGGCATACCATTAATTCAATTAAAAATATTTCTGAAATATCATGTGAGGAATTACAGTGTTTTAAAGATTTTCCCTGTAGAAACTTATTTCCTTTTTTTTATTGCACATTATTGTAGAGACTATTGAATGAGTTCCAGGGATGTGTTTGACTTACCTAACATTTGAAAATACAGAGCAAAGCAATTATGCATTCTCTAGGGGAGAAAAGCCTCATTGCATTATTGTATATTGTTATTAACAATTATTGTTAATCCATTCTTCAGTTGAGGGGCATCTAGGTAGTTTTCAGGTTCTTGCTATCATGAATAATGCTGCTAGTTGAGCTAATACTTTTGGGGTGTGAATGTGTGCCTTTGAGGAATAAGACCAATAGTGGTATTGCTAGATCGTAGGAGAGACTGATTTGCAGTTTTCCAAGAAACCATCCATTCCAGAGTGCCTGAACAAGTTTACACTCCCACCAACAATGGAGAAGTGTTCTCCTTGCTCTGCATCCTCTTCAGCATAGGCTGTGTCTTTTATCTTAGCCGGTGTGACAGGTGTAAGGTGGTATCTCAAAGTTGTTTTGATTTGCATTTCTCTGATGGCTAATGATGTTGAACATTTTTTCAAGTGCCTTTCAGCCATTTGTAATTGTTCTGCTAAGAAATCCCTTTTTAGTTTTGAACTCCATTTTTTAATTGGGTTATTTAAGGCTTTGGACTCTAGTTTCTTGAATTCTCTAAATATTTTAGATATCAGTCCTCTGTCACTTGTAGGGTTGGTGAAGATCTTTTACCATTTTATAGGTTGTTGTTTTGTTTTAATGTGTGTGTCCTTGGCCTTACAGAAACTTTTCAGTTTCAGGAGGTCCCACTTATTGATTGTTGTTCTTAGTGTCTGTGCTACTGGTATTATATTTAGGAAGTGGTCACATGTGACAATGGGTTGGAGGGTATTTCTGTGGTACATCTACACAATGGAGTATTATGCAGCAGTAAGAAAAAGTGTTATACTAAAATTTCCAGAAAAATGGATGGATTTGGAGAATATCCTCCTGAGCAAGGTCTCACAAACCCAGAAGGATAAGCAGCAGATATACTCACTCATTAGTGGATCTTAAGCAAAAGCATTCTTATTTTATTGAAAGAGGATAAATATTTAGCATGAATGTCTTGGTCTTTCAGCTTTCCTTACAACGATACTATTTGCAACCAATATCCATCTACATTTGGTCTCCTACAATTCCACTGAATTTGTTACTGTGACATCCACTTCTCATGATTAAAAGCAATGAATAAATGACAAAAAAAAGGAAAGAAAAGTGACAGAAATCTTAAAAAGGCACAGAATTCTGGCCCAATCCAGTCAAATAGACTGAGGAAGGATTATATAAGCAAAGGGTCAAGATCATGATGGGGAAACCCACAGAGACAGCTGAGCTACTGGGAGCTCATGGGTTTTGGACTGACAGTTGGAAACTTACATGAGACTGAACTAGGCAGTCTGAATGTGGAAGATAGTGTGTGGCTTGGGCAGACTGTGGGGCCTCTGGCAGTGGGACCAGGATTTATCTCTAGTGTATGAACTGGCTTTTTGGAGTGATTCCTTATAGAGGGATATCTTATTCAGCCTTCATATGGTGATTGGGTTAGTCCTGCCTCAACTTGATATGCAAACTCCATTGACTCCCTGTGGGAGTCCTTACCCTTTCTGAGAAGTGGATGAGGGGTAGGGTGGGGAGAAGCTGGCAGCTAGTAGAAGGAGGGGAGGGAAGGAGAACTGTAGTTGGGATGTAAAATTTAAAAAAAAAATCTTTAAAAAAATAAAACTATAAAAAATAATTATTATGACAAATTCATACCATATATTTATTAACATTTTCTCCTAAAGTTTTCCCGCAAATATTTATTAAGGATACATTTAATTCAATGCCAATGCATGTATGAAAATATGTATCATTCAAATACTGAAGACAGTCAATAGTTTCACTACTATGGTTTCCATTGTAACAATGTTACACTTATCTTTAATGCTGAGGTCTGAACCTTTGGGCACCTCAGTACTTACCTGTAAAATATAGGACCTAATGCAGTGATATTAATAGGCAAAATTTGGCTGTGGTCAAATTATTAAGGTGGGAGACTTGATGAGACTAGTTCCCTTATAAAAGAATTCAGAGGAAGATGTCAGTTCTACCCTATGAGGATGCAAAGCCATCACCAAGCAATGATGCAAGGAGCCCTTCCTTGGTGAAGCCAGATATGTCAGACTTGATCTAGGGACTTCCCATGTCTGTAAATGTGAAAAGTAGATTCCTATTTGAAAGAATCTAGTGGTTGATATTAAAAGAGTTTGATGGATAAGAATATTCTGTGTAGTAGAGAACACAGCCAATGTAAAATGTGGGGTGTTTCCCTGTAACCACAGTGCTGTGAGAACGAGAGATAGGAAGCCAAGGCTTTCTACCTATCATTCTAGCTCCTGATTCCATGGGAGATTGACTGCCTCAGGAAATGCTGCAGGGAGTGATAATGGTACCAAAGTTACTGTTACCTGTTCCCACTCCCCCATCTCTCTCTCGCCCTCTCTCTCTCTCTCTCTCTCTCTCTCTCTCTCTCTCTCTCTCTCTCACACACACACACACACACACACACACACACACACACACACACACACACACACAGAGAGAGAGAGAGAGAGAGAGAGAGAGAGAGAGAGAGAGAAGCAAACCAAAAAAACCCAAAAACTACCTATGCTAATATTGTGCTATGGAGGCCTGGATTAAATAAGCTAGCCTTTCCAAATGTATACAGAAATATATCTTCTGGTTGATGAAAGTGAGTTGAGCCAAATAATTTATAAGAGTGCTCATAATCCTAAACAGTGAGTGCTCTTAGGCTCATTTTAATAGTTTAATGTGTATATTGGTTTTTCAGGTATTTTCTAATAACAGGTAAAATGAAATAGATAACTCTAGGTAGGAAATCCTGGCACTCTGTCACTATACTACTGGTCTCTCTCTGTCTCAAGTCTTCTTATCTATGGAGAACTTAGATTCCCATTTCTACTCTTCTCACTCCAGACTTCATCCAGTAATGTCAGCTATCAGACTTTTGAACAGAGAGACAAGCATTCCAATCTCTTCAGCATACAACCCCTACCTCTTTCAGCAAGTCTGCTTCTTCCTGTTGCTCTCAATTTCAGAACAGTGTCCCTGCTGAATTACTCTAAGTATCTCTCATATAGTCTTACCCAATCTGTGTCCCTACCCATCATCTGCAGCTGCAACCAGAAAGAGTTCTTTGACATGTTTATAATCCCTGCTTGAAACACCAACTTCACTGTCCAAAATAACAATGTTATATCCCAAACAACCTTTCCATACTCAGTTTTATTCTATATGTCTGTGAAACAATATTTTGATATGTGGAAATGGACATAAGTCATAAAAATCATTCTTTTTTAACCTATAGATTGTTGCATGATTGAGTTATGTATTCAAACTAAGCTGTTTTTAATCACCAAAGACCACTTGGTAAAGGACTTACATATTAAAATTCTGTAGCCACAAGTTTCTGCCCCATCTAGCCTGGCTTTGCCCCGAGGCCAGGGCCCACAGTCCTGAAGCCCCTTAGTCTCAAATAATCACACAAAGGCTTACATTAATTACAACCTGTTTGGCATATGGCTTGGGCTCATTACCAACTAGCTCTTATAACTTAACTCATCACATTTTTATTAATCTATGTATTGACATATGGTACCATGGCTTATCTATGTTATATTAAACTCTGGGTGGCCACTCTCTAGCTTCTCCTTGATTCTGCCCTCCTTCTCCATTATCTATGCTTGGATTTCCCAAGCATTATCTATGCTTGCTATAGGCCTAAAAAGTCTCATTATTAACAAAGGATAATAAAGTATTTTCACAACATACAGAAAGGCATCCCACATCAAACCTCATCTAAAATGTAAATCTACCCTAAATATAAATATAAAATGTAATGTATTTTTAAAAGGATAAAACTCATGTATCTATTTAGGCCCTATTCTTGTGGTCACAGAGTAATTATAACCTAGATATATAGTACCAGCATAAACTAGTTTGAGTTCCTTTGCAACTGTTACAGATCAGTTGTATACAAACTTTTGCTCTGTTTCTATAGCACTACTGAAGGTGTATTTCTTCTTTGGTCATCATTGGTTTCATGGAAGAAAACAATTGTGTGGACCTGTAGGATGCTAGTGAAGCTTCTGAGAAGTGAAACACACCATTATCCACTCCTGTAATAACACCATGGAAATGTCAAGAAGAGATAAGAAGAAAGAATACAGATTGATTTAATGATCTCCCAGGCCCTTTGTTGAAGACTACCTGATCCTAACTCAGAATCATCCATAGAATGTATTCTGTGTATCAACATGTTCATTACCAGGTACTCATTAGTATATCTATATAAGAATAGAAATTGGGAAATATTTGGTGACCTATAATAATATTCAGAGAAATAAATATCTGTATGGTATACATATAAAGGAATTAATGCATTTGCTCACTTAGATACTATCATGACTATTGAAACTAACATGTTTATTCTATACATAAAAAGTAAAATTACTATTTTCTTAGGAAGGTATTTGATAAAGTATTTTTCCTTCATCTAAAACAAAACAAAACAAAACAAAAACTTAATATTTATAGAAAAGTTCCAGACATGCTTAAACTTCCAGTGCTTTTGTGAAGCTAAACAAAGACAATTGTAATCAAGCCCAGCCTGGACTACATGGGAATATTATTTCTTTAAATAAAAATGGAAAGAAAAAATGAGAGAGAGAAAAAATACTCTAAAATTTAGAAATATTTCTTAACTTCTCTAAAAGTAAAGAGCTTAATGCATTCATGTCTCAGAATTATAATGCAAATTTTTACCACTTAATTTATTTTTCTGTGTTCTATGTGATGGGAAAAAGAAATTTAAAAGTTAAAATATGATACTACATTATATTAAAATTTTAAGAGGTCATTACATTTTTCATTATTATTCTATGATAGTAAAATACTATTGCTATATTATAATAAGTACAAATACACATTTGCATAATTTGACAAATAGTTTATAATATTCAAGGCTTTGTATCTATTATACCTCCTTAGTATTGTTAGTTCAAACCAACACATTAACTTTATAAGAACTGAGAATTTGTGCTCTGTGTTTACAGTATTGAAAATATTTTCTAGAGTAGGTGTTAAATGAACACAGCTAATTAAATGAATAAATCTGTTCATTTAGATACAGATATGCATAAGTATTGATTTGCAGTATTATTAGTATCATTTTATATCCCAGTTATCTCCTGAATAAAGTGATGATGCAGGGTTCTTACAATGAATTGATTTTAGATTTTGTATCATAGATTATTTAACAGAATTTTGTAAGGAGATTTATGAAATTATGCTATTCATTCAAACTTAAAAAATAATACATAGACTATTTCTTTTTATAATTTTTAAAGAATTTTAAAGGTCATTCCATGAGAAGCCTGTTCAGATGCCCACACTACAGCAACCCTCAAGCTTACAAACTGTGAAGTCCCTGGCTAGTGTTTGTGCTGTGTAACATTATCAAATAAATTTTTCTATAGGAAACACTGAGGATGCAAAACTAATTCATTAAAGGGAGGAACTTCTTTTTCTTTTTATGTTTCTATGCTATTGGGACTTTCTACTAGGCTCTGTTTAGTTTCTGCCATCTTCCATTATTACATATGAACAGTAATTCAATACCAAATGGAACTATTGACAGGGAACTTAATTGATGCTGAAAATCTACAGTTTAATATGATTATAAACTGAAAATACTTACTTCAGAAAGCAAACAGGTGCTAGCTAAAAAACATAAAACAAAATGAGGGAGAACAATATCAAAAACACAAAATCTGTTTAAGGTTTAATGATGGGAATTAGAGTGTGGGCAGCTAAGAATAACAAAGAGAATTAGAATGGATTTGAAACTATATGAAGGGGCTGGAGAGATGGCTCAGAGGTTAAGAGCACTGTCTGCTCTTCCAGAGGTCCTGAGTTCAATTCCCAGCAACCACATGGTGGTTCACAACCATTTACAATGAGATCTGGTGCCTTCTTCTGTCCTGAAGGCAGAACAATGTATGCATAATAAATAAATTAAAAAGAAAAGAAAAACCTGAAACTATATGAAGAAGGTGCATCAGAAGGAAGGCATGCCCAGCTCTGATGAATACTGCAAACCATCCCTGTATCCAAAACTGTGAATTCACTGGCTACACTGACAGGAATAGTCTCAATAAAAAGGTAGTGGCAAAAGCTTGATTGGAGTGGATTCACAACAGAAAACTACAGTAAAAATTGAACACAATAACTATGTTCAATTGTTCTTTGTTCTACCATTGTAAAGGTATATATAGTTATGGTATTGCAGTTGTGTTTAGGGAGGGAGGGAGGGAGGAGAGAGAGAGAGAGAGAGAGAGAGAGAGAGAGAGAGAGAGAGAGAGAGAGAGAGAGAAAGAAAGTGGTTTAGAACCTATAATTCTTATTTCCTACTTCAATGACAACAACCAAAACTGACTATGTAAGAACCATGATCCTCTGCCTAGATGGCTTTTAGCTCCTAACAGGGGAAAGGAACAGGTGTGTACATAGATATTTTAAAAAATCACATCTTTAGTAGGGAATGTATATTAAGATTTGCAGAATTGAGGAAGGAGGAGAGAGCACAAGCCAGTACTCAAGGACAGTTTCCTGTTAGCATTGTAAATGTATAATGAAATGTATCAGCATGTTCTCTCTGAAAAAATCAAAAATACCTGCTTGAGTACAGGTGCAAATGAGTGGGGATTTTCATTAGGGCTGATGTTTTCCAGGAATTCATGATGAGCATTAAGAGGAAAACAGTGTGATGATAATGGCTGAGTGTGGGATGTGATCTGGATTCAAAATAAAGATATCTTGAGGAAAGAAAGAAATGAAAAGCACCAACTCTCATCAATTGCAAATTCTGGCTCATTTGAAGACAAGGGGGAGTTAGGAATCTTGAAGGAGTTGAGTGGTAAATCAGATGACTTGAGGTGAATGATATATGTTTTAATTAGAAATTCCAGACAAAGCAGGTCCAGTGACAATGATATGTATTTTTAATAGGAAAGAAAGTTAATTGACAGGTGAGGCAGGGCAATGGGAAGATCAGCCATATGGTAATGAAGTCACTTTAAGTAATATTGGAAATCTGTTAAAGGGAGTACCAGCAAGCTTAGGTCTAGGAACTTAGAAGCATATAGATGAATTATCCAAAGGGTCAGAGATGACTGTAGTAAGTGAAGTGTAAACTAGCAATATTTAGGCTATAAAACATTAAAATTTAGAGTTAGAAAAATTCATGAGAAATGAAAGTGGTAGATCTTAAATACCAACAAGGACCCTAAGGACACATATCCACTCTCCAGAGAGTATGGCAGACCACTAGTCAGATCTTTTTTTTTCCCCAGGGTGATAATGATGAATATTAATTTTAAACAAACAGAACAACAGTTATTGTGCTCTACTTTCTCAACATCATATTGTAGATTAGTCTAAGATACTTAGAAAAATAATGCTTACTGATCCTTTTTGCTATTCTGACAAACCTAATTTATTGGAAATGTACAAAAACATAAAAATTGAGATTCTAATGTCCTAAGGATTTTTTAAAAATGTTTTCTTTTTTTTAATTATTATTATGAACAAAGAAGTCACACTTTCTACCCTTGTATATCCTTATTCAAGGTCCCTTCCCCCTCCCACCACATCAGGTCATTCTTTCTTCTCCACAACTCCCTATGCCCTCCCTGGGCAGGCAGCAGGCAGTCCCATGGTCCCACTGACCCATTATTGCTTGGTTTAGTCTCCACTCCTGGCAGATCCAGTTTTCTTCCCCCTCTCTCAAGAGTGAGTCAGGTGTTCCTCTAGGGGGAGTGAGATGCAAGGAATAAATCCAGGGTGTTTCTGATCCCAAGCTGTTCAGTGGTTGTAGTTTGCAGCTTGGGCATGCTTTGCTTTTTTCTTGTTTGTTTATTTAGAGTCCACTAATGAGTGAGTACATCCCCTGCTTATCTTTCTTAGTTTTTGATACCTCACTCAGGAGGATATTCTCCAAATCCATCCATTTGCCTGCAAATTTTAGGATATCATTTTTTCTTACTGCTGAGTAGTACTCTATTGTGTAGATGTACCACAGTTTGTTAATCCATTCTTCAGTTGAGGGACATCTAGGTTGTTTCCAGGTTCTTGCTATTTCAAATAACACTGCTATGAACATTGTTGAGCTAATGCCTTTGGAGTGTGACTATGCATCTTTAGGGTATACACCCAGAAGTGGTATTGCTGGGTCCTTGGGGAGATTGATTCTCAATTTTCTGAGAAACTACCATACTGCATTCCAAAGTGGCTAAACAAGCTTACACTCCCACCAACAATGAAGGAGTGTTCCCCTTGCTCCATATCCTCTTCAGCATAGGCTGTCCTCTGTATCTTTTATCTTAGCCAATCTAACAGGTGTCAGGTGGTATCTCAAAGTTGTTTTAATTTGCATTTCTCTGATGGCTAAAGATGATTAGCACTTTTTCAGGTGCCTTTCAGCCATTCATAATTCTTCTGCTGAGAATTCCCTTTTTAGATCTGAACCCCATTTTTTGATTGGGTTATTCAAGGTTTTGGGCTCTAGATTCTTGAGTTCTTTATATATCTTAGAGATCAGTCCTCTATCACTTGTAGTGTTGGTGAAAATCTTTTCCTATTCTGTGGGCTGTCATTTTGTCCTATTGACAGTGTCCTTGTCTTTACAGAAGCTTCTTAGCTTCAAGAGATCCCACTTATTGATTGTTGGTCTTAATGTCTGTGCCACTGGTGTTATATTTAGGAAGTGGTCGCCTGTACCAATTCGTAGAAGTGTATTTCCCACTTTTTTTTTTCTATCAAGATTAAAGTGGCTGGGTTTATGTTGAGGTCTCTGATCCACTTGGATTTGAGTTTTGTGCAGGATGACAGGCTTGGATCTACTTGTATTTTTCTACACACTTCCATCCAGCTATGCCAACACCATTTTTTAAATATACTATCTTTTTTTCATTGAATGTTTTGGGCCTCTTTGTCAAAGATCAGGTGTCCATAGGTCTTTTAAAAGAAAGAAAGGGGGAAAAAAGTAAATTGTATCTTAAGCAGGGTTTCAGATTTTCATTGTAGTAAAAAGTGGTCACAATGGTGTTTAATGATTCATTGGATTTTTGCTAATGGGTTTCAGAAACAAGCTACTAGACAATGTTCCTAGAGCAATGTTGATCTTATGTAAGAAATTACAATGGAGGTCAAATAGAGTAACCTGAGTCTAGGAGTCACTCTGGTTCTAAGAGAATGAAAGGCAGGATGCTGTCTGTCCTTGCATTGTCAAAATAAATAACAATGATGAAGGCCAGGAAGAAGAGTGGCCCAACTAGGAACACACAGAGCTCAGGAACTTTTAATAACAGCAGCTTATACCCTACACTCTAGCATACATGCTCAAATCTTTAGGTCACTGGGTTGTAGTCAAAGTAATATTAACTGAGTTTTTATAGTTTTCTTTCCTCATATTCTGTTTTTTAAAGCTTTCATCCCAACTTAACACCCTAACACTGATTCTAGTATCTGACTCTGTTCTTCTCTTAACATATGAGCTTCAAATTCTTGAGCTATGTTATAAAATGTCTCTCATCATTTTTGGAATAAAATAAAAACAACAGCTACTTATTAGACTGTTGTTATGAAATACACCTTGTTAACTTTCTTTTTCTTTTTTTTCTTTTTTTTTTTTTTTTGTCTTAAAGCACTGCAATGTAGAGAGTCAGGGCACAGGCTAGGAACAAAGACTGCTCTGTACTTGAATGCAGGCTGTAATACCACTTTCTTTCCTTGGACCAATAATGCATTTGCTCTGGCCTTCAATTGTCTAATTGGTAAAATGGGAACATTTTGAAAGCCAAATGAGGCAATGATAGCATAGCACTGAAAAGAGCCCAGTGTGCATGAATCACAATAAAATTTCTGATACATTTTATGTAGGGATAAATTTCAGCATTTTTATCATCATGATTACTAGCCCTCATTAAAATGTATGATGTCTCAAGCAGGAACATTTCAGTAAAACTAAAATTTCTGTATACATTAATAAATAGATCTTAGCTTAGCGGTTTATGGGACTTCTAACAGTGGGAGCAGGTACATCTCTAATTCTTTTGTCTTCTCCTGAGACTTTTTTTTCTTCAATTGTGTTGCCTTGTCCAACCTTAATATGAGGGTTTTCACCTTGACTTGTTGTATTTTGTTCTGGTCTGTTTGGCTGTCATCTCTTGGAGGTCGGCCCTTTCCTGAAGAGAAAACTAAGGGGAATTTATCTGGGGGAGAGAAGAGGTAGTGGCAGGGGTTGGGAGGAGTAGAGGGAGGGGAAATTGTAGTGAGGATGTATTGAATGAAGGAATAATAGTCTACTTTCAATTTTCAAAAGAGATATGGATTTATGCACCTATGTAATGTATTTATTTTCCTGAAATACCAATTTTAAGTCCTTATAAGGACTTCATTCTAATTCTACAATAAACAAGCTCCATGATTTAATAAATAAAATTTAAATTATAATTTACACCATTAGGTCTTAGTATAGCAACATTCTCTTGTAAGCCATCCAAAATATATAAAAATTACTCAAATTTATTATTCCTTCAACATGATGCACTTAGCTATATATGTCTGTAGGTTTAAATTTGATTGACTTTCTGAAATGACAGAGAACAGAATATCATATAAAAGAATGCAAAGTAAGACTAATTATTCTACTTCTCAAAAGCAAATCTCATTTAGTGTTTCCAGAGGCCTTACAGACAAAAAAAAAAAAAAAAAAAAAGCTGGGCATTTTCACTTTCATTTAAGTCTCTTGACCTTTCATCCGCTTCCTTCTTTTTTAACTTCCAGCCAAAAGATCCACATCAGTTTGCAGCTTTACTAAATAGCTTCTTCATCCATGCTGCTGCTGCTGCTATGAAATGAGCATTGTCTTTTAAAAAACATGAACTTTTGACATTGGAAAATTATGGTGATTAGCTGAGGTCCTCCATCCCAGTACCAATGGCAGATGGAATCTTTACATTTGAAAATATGTCATGTTTCAATGAATGCACTTTTCAATTACTGTTCCATTACCTGGTTGACAATAACCTGCATGATAAGTTAACACATCTAAACATAATCAAATGTATAAGATAATATCTTTCCTTATTATAATTATTGCCTATCTGTCCTTCACACAAGTTGGTGCTAGAGAAAAGAATGAACAAAGATCTACACTTACCTATAGTTTAATTAATCATCCTCTCCACATTCGCAAATGGTATCTGCTTTAATTAATGGACAATTAAAACACTGAAGTCAAAGTCAGCTTATTGGACTTTTCAAAGCATGGTATCTCGAGACTACTTGCACATACTAATGACACTTATTAAACTGTTTTAACTAATTTCATTTTGGAAGCAAGAAGTCATCAGAAGACAGACAGGGGCACAATACTAGCCAGCCAAGCAACTCCTCCACATATTGGAAATAGAAAGCATCACAGAGAACCAGCTTCAGAGCAGTTTCCTCTTAAGAAGATGGACAAAGCCTCAGTTCCAATTGTTCTGATTGTTACTTATTGAATGATTGCTTTCACTAACAGCACAGAGGGATGCAATCAGGTTTGAAGCCATGCACTAGCTATATGTGGTATTTTAGTAGTTAGAAGAGAGACATTGTGTTCAACCTCAGGGAATCAGATGCACTTATCTCCTCAGATACTTGTGTTTCTATTTCCGTACAAACACATTCCATCTTTTCCATTTTTCTGCAGAGTATTCTGGAAAGTCTCATTATACTTATATACCTTTATAACTCCACACTATTTTCACTCATACAGCAAGAATAAACTTGCTTTGATAATTGCAGGATTCATATCAATGCTAACTCTTTGCTCTTGCTCTAGGCTCATGAGCATATCCTACATTTTTTTTTTTTTAAATTGAATCTTCTTGGAATCATTTCTTTTTTTTATTTTTTATTTTTTAGTATACTTAATATTATTATTACTATTATTATTATTGTTGTTGTTGTTATTATTAACAAAGAAGTCATGCTTTCTATCCAGTATATCATTATTCAAGGCCCCTTACCCCTCCCGCCACATCAGGTCATTTTTTGTTCTCCACAACTCCCCATCCCCTCCCTGGGCAGGCAGCAGACAGCCCCATTGTCCCACTGACCCAATATAGCTTAGTTCAGTCTCCAATCCTGGAAGATCCAGTTTTGTCCCCCCTCGATCAAGAGTGAGTCAAGTGTTACTTTAGGTGAAGTGGGATCCGAAGACTCAGTCCAGGGTGTTTCTGATCCAAAGCTGTTTAGTGGTTGTGGTTTGCAGCTTGGGCATGCTTGGCTTTTTTCTTGTTTGTTTATTTAGATACAACTAATGAGTGAGTATATCCCCTGCTTATCTTTCTGAGATTGTGATACCTTGCTCAGGAGGATATTCTCCAAGTCCATCCATTTGCCTGAAAATTTTAGGATATCATTTTCTCTTACTGCTGAGTAGTACTCCATTGTGTAGATATACCACAGTTTGTTAATCCATTCTTCAGTTGAGGGACATCTAGGTTGTTTCCAGGTTCTTGCTATTACAAATAATGCTGCTATGAACATAGTTGAGCTAATGCCTTTGGAGTATGACTGTGCATCATTAGGGTATACACCCAGAAGTGGTATTGCTGGGTCCTTGGGGACATTGATACTCAATTATCTGAGAAACCACCATACTGCGTTCCAAAGTGGCTAAACAAGCTAACACTCCCACCAACAATGGAGGAGTATTGCCCTTGCTCTGCATCCTCTCCAAAATAGGCTGTCATCTGTGTCTTATATCTTAGCCAATCTAACAGGTGTTAGGTGGTATCTCAAAGTTGTTTTGATTTGCATTTCTCTGATGGATAAAGATGATGAGCACATTTTCAGTTGCCTTTCAGTCATTCATAATTCCTCTGCTGAGAATTCCCATTTTAGATCTGAACCCCATTTTTTGATTGGGTTATTCAAGGTTTTGGACTCTAGATTCTTGAGTTATTTATGTATCTTAGAGATCAGTCCTCTATCACTTGTAGGGTTGGTGAAAATTTTTCCCATTCTGTAGGCTATCGTTTTGTCCTATTGACAGTGTCCTTGGCTTTACAGAAGTTTCTTAGCTTGAGGAGATCTCACAAATTGATTGCTGGTCTTAGTGTCTGTGCCACAGGTATTATATTTAGGAAGTGGTCACCTGTGCCAATTCATAGAACTGTATTTCCCATTTTCTTTTCTATCAAGTTCAAAGTGGCTGGGTTTATGTTGAGGTCTTTGATCCACTTGGATTTGAGTTTTGTGCAGGGTGACAGGCTTGGATCTATTTGCATTTTTCTACACACTTCCATCCAGCTATGTCAATACCATTTGTTAAATATACTATCTTTTTTCCATTGAATGTTTTGGGCCTCTTTGTCAAAGATCAGGTGTTCATAGATTTTGGGTTAATGACTGGATCTTCAATTCTATTCCATTGATCCACAAGTCTGCTTTTATGCCAGTACCAGGCTGTTTTTATTACTGTTGCTCTATAGTATAACTTGAAGTCAGGGATGGTGATACCTCCTGAGGTTCTTTTGTTGAGTAACATTGTTTTGGCAATCCTGGCTTTCCTGTTATTCCAAACGAAATTGAGTATTGTTCTTTCAAGGTCCAAAAAATATTGTGTTGGGATTGTGATGGGCAGTGCATTGAATCTGTAGATTGCCTTTGGTAGAATTGCCATTTTTACCATGTCAATCCTACCAATCCAGGAACATGGGAGAGCTTTCCATTTTATGATATCCTCTTCAAATTCTTTCTTCAGTGATTTAAAATTTTTGTCAAATAGGTCTGTTACTTCTTTGGTTATAGTTACTCCAAGATATTTAATACTATTTCCAGCTATTATGAAGGGTAATGTTTCCCTTATTTCTTTTTCAGCTCTTCTATCTTTAGTTTATACAAGGGCTACTGATTTCTTTGAGTTAATCTTGTATCCTGCTACATTACTGAAGGTGTTTATCAGCCATAGCAGTTCCCTGGAAGAATTTTGTGGGTCATTTGTGTATAAAATCATATCATCTGCAAATAGAGATAGTTTCATTTCTTCTTTTCCAATTTGTATCCCCTTAATCTCTTGTCGTTAATTCATTGCTTTAGCTAAAACTTCGAGAACTCTATTGAATAGATAAAGGGAGAGAGGACATCCTTGTCTAGTTCCTGATTTTAGTGGGATTGCTTTGAGTTTTTCTCCATTAAATTTGATACTGGCTCTCGGCTTCTTGTAAATCTCCTTTATTATATTTAGGTATTCTCCCTATATTTCTGATCTGTCCAGGGCTTTAATCTAAAGGAGTATTGGATTTTGTCAAAGGCTTTTTCTGCATCTAAGGATATGATCATGTGGTTTTGTTCCTTTAGTTTGTTTATATGATGGATAACATTTACAGTTTTTCCTATGTTAATCCAGCCCTGCATTTCTGGGATGAAGCCTACTTGGTCGTGTTGGATGATATCTTTTATACATTGTTGTATACAGTTTGTCAAAATTTTGTTGAGAATTTTCACATCAATATTCATGAGGGATATTGGTCTGTAATTCTCCTACTTTGTTGTGTCTTCGAGTGGCTTGGGTATTAGGGTAATAGTGGCCTCATAAAAAGAATTTGGCATTAAGTTTTCAGTTTCCACTGTGTGAAATAGTTTGAGGAGTAAAGGTAGTAATTCTTTTTGGAATGACTGCTAGAATTTGGCACTGAAACCATCTGGACCAGGGCTTTTATTTTTGGGGAGGTTTTTAATGACAGCTTAAATTTCCTTAAGGGTTATATTTCTGTTTAAGTAATTAATCCCTTCTTCATTTAATTTTGGTAGGTGATACCTGTCCAGAAAACTGTCCATTTCTTCTAGGTTTTCCATTTTTGTGGAATACAGATTTTCAAAATATGATTTGATAATTCTCTGTATTTCCTGGGGGTCTTTTGTTATGCCCCCCTTTTCATTTCTAATTTTGTTGATTTGAACACTCTCTCTCTGTTTTTTTTTATTAGTTTGGCTAAGGGCTTATCTATCTTGTTAACTTTCTCAAAGAACCTACTCTTAGATTCATTCATTCTTTGTATTGTTCCTTTTGTTTCAATTGTATTGATTTCAGCTCTAAGTTTGATTATTTCCTGTCATCTACTCCTTCTAGGTGAGTTCGCTTCTAATTGTTCTAAGACTTTCAGCTGAGCTGTTAGGGCTCTAGTGTGGGATTTATCTAGGTTTTTCATGTAGGCATGTAGCGCTATGAAATTTCCTTTCAAGCCTGCTTTCATTGTGTCCAACAAGTTTGGAGACTTTGTGGATTCATTTTCATTAAATTCTAGGAAGACTTTGATTTCTTTCTTAATTTCTTCCTTGATCCAGAGATGGTTCAGCTGAGTGATGTTTAGTTTCCATGAGTTGGTAGGCTTTCTTTGATTTTTGAAGCTGTTGAACTCTAACTTTAAGCCCTGGTGGTCTGATATGTTACAAGGGATTATTTCCATTTTTTTTTGTATCTCCTGATATTTGCTTTATGGACAATTATTTGGTCAGTTTTGGAGAAAGTTCCATAAGGAGCTGAGAAATATGTATATTCCTTTGCATTTGGGTGGAATCTTCTTTAGATATCTATTAAATACATTTGCATCATAACATATGTTAGACTCCTTATTTCTCTGTTGAGTCTCTGTGTTGTTGACCTATCCAGGTTTGAAAGTGGGGTATTGAAGTCATCCACTATTAGGGTGTAAGAATTGATGTGCGATTCGAGCTTTAGCAGTGTTTCTTTTACATAAGTATGTGCCTTTATATTAGGGGCATAAATATTCTGGATTGAAATCTTCTCTTGACCAATTTTTCCTGTGATGAATAAGTAGTGACCATCTTGGTCCCTTTTAATTGCTTTTAGCTTAAAGTCTACTTTGTTAGATATTAGGATTGCAACCCCCTCTTGTTTCTTAGGACCATTTGACTGGAAAATCTTTTCCCAATCCTTTATTCTAAGCCTGTGTCTGTCCTTGCAGTTGAGGTGTGTTTCTTGTAAACAACAGAAGGATGGCTTCTGTTGTTGTGTCCATCTTGTTAGTGTGTGACATTTTATGGGAGAGTTGAGTCCATTGATATTAAGGGAAATTAGTAACCATTGATTGATATTTCCTGTTATTTTTGGTGGTAACTTGTTTTTATTTCCTTTCTTCTGTGGAATTATTGATTGTTTGTGGTTTCATGGGTGAATCTGTTGTCCTAAGGTTGGAGTTTTCCCTCTAATACTCTTTGTAGCACTGGATTGATAGATAGATATTCTTTCAGTCTGACTTTGTCATGAAATATCTTTTTACTCCATCTATGGTGATTGATAATTTTGCAGGGTATAGTATTCTAGTTTGGCAGCCATGTTCTTTTAGCATCTGTTTAACTTCTGACCAAGCTCTTCTAGCTTTAATCGTTTCCATTGAATAGTCAGGTGTTATTCTGATGGGTCTGCCTTTATATGTAAGTTGGCCCTTTTCTGTTTCAGAAAGTTTTCTGGCCTATTTTGAGTCTGGAGGTTTGTACCAGGCACGGCCTGTGGAGGGAGTTGGAACCTGGTTTGTGTGCTGCGGCTTTTGTCCCCCAAAGAAATGAATCACAGGCTTATATCTTTTACACTGTTTGTCTCATATCTTAAGCACATTACTAACTAGCTCTTTCATCTTAATTCAATTCATTTCCATTTATCTTCCCAACATGTGGCTCAGCCCGTGGCAGAGCCAGTGCCTCTAAATGTCTGTCTTCTTTGGGGGTCAGATGGAGACTGACTTAACTCCACCCTTTTCCTACCTGCCTGAGCTTTGATTCTCCTCCCACTTCTACGGTGTTGTACATAGGCCAAAACAGTGCTTTATTTACAGCATAAAAAGAACATTCCATCACACTTTTCTTTTGCAGCTCTTAAAATTTTTTCTTTCTTCTGTTTGTTTTTTGGCTTGATTATAATGTAGCATGCTGACTTTTTTGGGGGGTCATATCTATTTGGTGTTCTGTAAGCTTCTTGTATCTTTATAGGCATTTCCTTCTTCAGGTTAGGGAAGTTTTCTTCTATGATTTTTGAAATCATTATCTGTTCCTTTGAGCTGGTATTCTTCTCCTTCTATTCCTATTATTCTCAAATTAGGTCTTTTCATGGTGTCCCAGATTTCATGAACATTTTGAGTTATGGGTTTTTTAGTTTTACTATTTTCTTTGACTGATATATCTATTTGAGCTACTGAGTCTTCCATTTCAGAGATTCTATCTTCCATCTCTTGAACTCTGTTATGCTTGTATCTGTGGTTCCAGCTTTTTTCATCAGATTTTCTGTTTCCATCTTTGCCTCACTTTGTGCCTTTTTTTATTGCTTCTATTTCAGCTTTTAGTTGTTGGCATCTTTCTTTCATAGGTTTGTTCATCTCTTCCAATTTTTTGTTTGTATTGTCTTCTATTTCTTTAAGGCTATTTTTCACATTTTCTTTGAGAGCTTCGATGATCATCCTAAAGGAATTTTTGGTGTTGCTTCCTTCTGTTTCCTCTTCATTGCTCAGTTCAGGTCTTATATTTGTAGGATCACCATTTTCTTCTGGAGTTACCTTGTTGTTCTTTATATTATGTAAATTTTTGCAATGGTGTCTGCCCATGGCTTCAGTGGTCCATGATTAGGTGGCTCCTGGTCACTTGTGGCACTCGGGCTTGTGTGCCTCCTGTTACCTCTGAGGAAAAGGTCTGCTCAATCTCTACCTCTGCTCTGGGCAGGGGACTGAATTTCCAGTCTTCAATCTTTCTCTGCTTGACCAATTGGTGGCCAGGTGGTGGCTGTGCAAATTCCCTCAGCAGTAGCTGGGGGGACCGTGGCAGTCAGAGTTTATCTCTGTCTGCTACAGAGTGCGTGGGTACACGCTCTGCAGACAGCACCCAGTTCTGGAACCAGAACCAGATCCGATGGAAACTCAACTCTCCCTTGCAGGGATACAGGTACTCGGGTCTGCTGACCTCTCCTCACCTCTGGGTGAGGTCTGAGTCTGTTCTTCAGGGTCCCCAGTCCTTATCCATTTGCTCAGTTGGAGGTGGGTAGCCGTGCAAATTTCCTCAGCAGCAGCTGAGGGTACTGTGACAGTCAGAGTTTATCTCCATCTGCTAAAGAGTGTGTGGGAACACGCTCTGCCGCATATCCTACATTTATTAAATATTGTTGGAAAAGCAACATACTGATTCAAGAAATGTTGCTAATTTTCACTAGTGAAGATCTAAGTATAAAGCATGGTGTACTTTATGGTTCATTTTAGAATCTACATATTAAGGTTCCATTTTATTCATTGTCACAGTTCAAGTCAATTATAACAGTCTTGCCAGTATGGCTGTTCATATTTTTCATAGGCCTGTTTCCTAGATAGGCTTTTAATTACAAAAACAGAGTTTTCAGAAGCTATTAATTTCTATTTAAAAGGGGAATGGTGCATGTGTGGATTGTTTACAAAAATCCCTTGTGAGATGAGTAGATCCAGCTCGTGACTTTGAGGAAGCTTCTACTCTCTCCTGCAGCCCCATGTTGATGATATCTCAGCTAGTGCCCATTGGGATGTCTTAGAGTGACTCTTGCTTTCTTTCTTTGAAGATGTTTAAATATTAGATGATTAAGGTAAATAAACAAACAACTTTGGAACAAGTGAAATACAGATGGAGGCTCCACTGCAAGATCCATGTACCAAAGATGGGAGCTGAGTCACAAGGATCAAAAGCAATAAACACATGTAGCTCACAAGGTAAGAAGGGTTTTGAATAACTCCTCCAAAGAGAATATGTCTTGGAACATTGCTAGTATACTGGTAATACCTAATTTTATTCTTTTTTCTCTTTATTTTATTACGAATTAAGGCACATTTTTTCCGTGTATATCCTTATTCAAGGTCTCTTCCCCCTCCCACCTCCTCCAGTCACTCTCTCTTCTCCACATCTCACAATCTCCTCCCCAACATGGGCAAGAGGTCCCAAGGTCCCAATATTGTTCAGTTCAGCATCCAGTTTCCTCACCCCAGCATCAAGACTGAGTCAGGTGTTCCTCTAGAGGGAGTGGGATCCAAGGTGCCACTTCCAGATGTTTCAGATCCAAAGCTGTTTAGGGGTTGTGGTTTGCAGCTTGGGCATGCTTTGCTTTTTGCTTTTTTTGTTTAGAATCCACTAATGAGTAAGTACATCTCCTGCTTATCTTTCTGGGTTTGTGATACCTCGCTCAGGAGTATATTCTCCAAATCCATCCATTTGCCTGAAAATTTTATGATATCATTCTTTCTTACGGCTGAGTAGTATTCCATTGTGTAGGTGTACCACAGTTTGTTGATCCATTCTACAATTGAAGGGCATCTAGGTTGTTTCCAAGTTCTTGCTATTACAAATGATGCTGCTATGAACATAGTTGAGCTAATAATGGTTTTGGGATGTGAATGTGCATCTTTAGGGTATGTACCCAGAAGTTGTACTGCTGAATAATTTTATTCTTCTTGCAAGGTTTTCTACTGAGTCTTGTGTGCTTAACCACCTTTGAGATGTTTGTCTCTCCCACTAACACTTCATCTCAACATGTTCAGGGTAAACTTGGAATGACAATACCCATTTCTCTCCTCTTTCATCCTCTTTGAATCAACAGTAATAAGTGTACTGGGGTCCTCAAATCAGAATAGTCAAGGAATATACTCTGGTATATTTTTTACCTCCTAGGCTCATTTACACTCACAAACACACTGCTTGAAAACAGATTAAATGGACACAATTCTCTACTCTCACAACTGGTATCTGAGCTGTTACCATCTCACTGTGGACTGATACTGTACATCTAGTAAAGCATGAACTGACAACTTGGTAGGAGTTAAAAGCATAATTTGTAAGACACCCAAGATTTCCAAGCAGAGATAAAAATGTGATAGAATGTAAAGAAGATAAATGGCTACAAACACATTTCAAACATTTATGGGACAAAGCTTAAGACAGGAACACACTGTTCCCTGCATTTGATCAGCCTTAGGCCTCTGGGAGCTCAGGATTATACGGCAACAAGAACAGAGTATTCCTTGTGAGTTAGTGAACCTGAATACAATTCAGATCTGGAGGTAAGGTAAAACACAGGACTCTTGGAAGCATGAAGGTAAAGGCAAATAAGGCTTGGTACGGGGTGGTGGAGTTTCTTATGTAACCAAAAACACAAAATTAAAATTTCCTAAAAATGTAGATAAGAAGGAAATTAGGAAAAAAGAAGCAAATAGACAAGCTACAATATATTACCTATTAAAGTGTAAGTTGATAATTATATAAAGGAGAATCAATATTTTAACTGAATGACAAATTCTGTACAATTATATTTTTCAATAGATATTTTCTATCAGAGTCATATACAAGAATAAGCAAAAATTTCTCAAATATGACCTTGATAATTATATCTGAAAACAATCTTAGCAGATTTCACATTTAATAAGAAAATGCTTTCCTCAGAGACAGGACGTTTGCTAACAACACTGTAACATTCATTTTAGCTCCCACAGTTACATAACAAAATCAAAGAGAAAACATTAAAAGGCTTAATGATTAGAAAAGGAAAAATGAAGTTTCCAGCAGCCAAAGATGACAGAAATGTCCACACAGAAAAATAAAAGTCAAAATTTTACCAAAAAAAATACTTTTAAATCTGTAAACTAATATTTGTAGAATTGCTAAACATGGGATCAGAGATTGGCTCAGCTGTTAGAGATGTGTTCACTTCTATAGAACACCAGAGATGGGACACCAGCCCCCACATCAGCCAATTTACAAGAGGAGTATAACTCTAGTTCCAAGGAATCTGATGCTTTTAGGACCCAAAGTTCCCCACATACATGTTTATACAGCACACAGACATGCAAACACACCTCACACATCCATAAAAATAAAGTAAAAAACAAAAGCAGAGTTTAGAAAGCAAAACATTACTAAATATAAGGAACAGTTTTGTTTCCATGTATCACCAACCAAACATAACCCTTAAAATAATTTCTGGTATAATTGAAATATCATAAATAATGTAAACTACCTGGGAGTAAGTTAAATATAAAAAAGAAAACTTTATCACATAACATTGCTGTCAGCAATTTTACAAAAATCTAAATAAAAGGAGATATGTACAACATTCTTGAAATAAAATTTATAAATATGTTAAAGTCACAAAACTTTTATAATTGATTAATAGAATAAAAAAATTCAAATACAGTATGTAATAATTTTTATAAAACTGCCAAGATGATTCTAAAACTTATTGTGAAACTCAGAGGCTGATGAACAGCAGAGATGATACTAAAACAGCTAAAAGGACTTGAACAATATGTATCACCAGATATCAACTTATTGCAACTTAAATTAAAGGTGTGATATTGTTGCATATAATTTGTTATAGATAAACACAGGCTAGTGAAAATAGTAGATGTTTCAGAAGTAGCTCATTTAACTACCTCAAAGAGAGAAAGAGAATCATCTTGTATATGAATATGTGAGAACATTTTGTTGTATCTGTGACATAAAACTAGGGTGACATAAAAAAGCAGTGATAAAAGAATTAAAACAACACAACATGTCAGATGAACCTTTAAAAGTCATGAGCAAACAAAGTATCAATCAATACAGTAAAAATGGTCAAAGGTATTAAGGAGGTGGCACAGTGCAAAACAGCACATTTTCATAGTTAGGATCAAAATACTAAAAATTTCAATCTTACCAAAAGCAATCTACAGATTCAATATAATTCCCATCAAAATCCCAACACATTTTGCATAGACCTTCAAAGAACAATATTCAATTACATCTGGAATAAGAGGAAAGTCAGGATTGCCAAAACAATTTTGCTCAACAAAAAAACCTCAGGAGGCATCATCTTTCCTGACTTTAAGTTATATTATAAGACAGTATTAAAAAGAGCCTGGTACTGGCATAAAAACAGACTTGTGGATCAATGGAATCAAAGGCCTAGACATTAACCCATATACCTATGAACACCTGATTTTTGACAAAAAGTCAAAAGTATTCAATGAAAAGAAAGATAGTACCTTCAACAAATTGTGTTGGAATAACTGGATGATAGTATGTAGAAAAATGCAAACAGATACAAGCCTATTACCCTATACAAAATTCAAATCCAAATGGAACAAAGATTTCAACATAAACCCAGCCACACTGAACTCAATAGAAAAGAAAGTGGGATATACCTACTCCAATGCATTGGCTCAGGTGACCACTTCATAAATATAACACCACCAGTAGCACAGACACTAAGAACAACAATCAATAAGTGGGACCTCCTGAAACTGAAAAGTTTCTGTAAGACCAAGGACATAGTCATTAAAACAAAAAGACAACCTAAAAAAATGGGAAAAGATTTCACCAACCCTACAAGTGACAGAGGACTGATATCTAAAATATATAGAGAACTCAAGAAACTTAGCCAAAAACCCTAAATAACCCAATTAAAAAATGGAGTCCAGAACTAAAAAGGGAATTCTCAATAGAAGAATTATAAATTACTGAAAGTACTTGAAAAAATGTTCAACATCTTTTGCCATCTGAGAAATGCAAATCAAAACAACTTTGAGATACTACCATACCACTATCAGAAAGGCTGAGATTAAAGACACAGATGACAACCTATGCTGGAGAGGATGGGGAGAAAGGAGAACACTCTTCAATTGTTGATGGGAGTATAAACTTGTTCAGGCACTCAGGAATGCAATATGGTGGTTTCTCAGAAAACTGGAAATCACATTTCCAAAGGATCCAGCAATACCACTACTGGACATGTACACAAAAGATGCACATTCACATCCCAAAACCATTATTAGCTCAACTATGTTCATAGCAGCATTATTTGTAATAGCAAGAACCTGGAAGCAGCCTAGATGCCCCTCAACTGAAGAATGGATTAACAAACTGTGGTACATCTACATAATGGAGTACTACTCAGCAGTAAGAAAAAATGATATCCTAAAATTTGCAGGCAAATGGATGGATTTGGAGAATATCCTCCTGAGTGAGGTATCACAAACCCAGAAGGATAAGCAGGGGATGTACTCACTTATCAGTGGACTTTAAACAAAAAACAAAGCATTCCCAAGCTGTAAATAACAACCACTGAACAGGTTGTGATCTGAAGCACCTTGGGCCACCACCTTGGAGGACATTCCCTCCATAGGAACAGCTGACCCAGGATTGATGTTGGGATGAGGAAAGCAGATTTGCCTGGAGTGGATGCTTGAACTAAGCCACCTAAGAACCCTGGGACCTTGGGACCTACTACCGATGCTGGGGAGAATATAAGAAAATGGAGAGACGAATGGGTGACTGGAAGAGGTGGGAGTTTGAACAAGGTGTTACAATGATAAAAAATGTCTTTATTAATAATTTAAAAAATGAAAATAAAAATAAGCAATAAAAAAGAAAAAATTGACAAGTATCTCAAGGATGATGGTGAAACAGCAATACTGCTTGCTGGCTAAAAATTCAAAAGCTACAAAAGCATGCAAGCTTGAGAATGAGTTCACCCTACCATAAGTTGTCACATTACATGGATTCTATGCTCAGGCTTCAGTGAGTTAGAAACCATTCAACATGAAATTGAAATCTAGAGATGAGCTGGGGGTGTGAGGGTGAGGCAACTCTTTCACAGGTAATGATGATCTTTGGTGTTATATAGTGATTCATAAAAAAGTTACAGAGCATGCTGAATTTACTTGCTGCTGCTAACAGCTCAAAATATTTAGTGTAACTGAAATAAAATTAATACAGAGCCTGGAAAGGTTATCTTTGTATGCATCTGACTCGTTTCATCATTTAAAGAGTTAATTATTTTTTTAAGAAATTAGAATTCGGCTGCCTGATCCCAAGCAACACCTCTGGAAGAAGCCTTTTACTCACCAAGGCCAGGCCAGAAAAGCCTGCATTTGCTCAGCATAATTCGATTTTTCTCTACTGTTCTTATAACCACATCGACATGCCTGATAGAAGCCTTCTACCCCATCAGAGTCCAGGCCAGAGTCCTGAACTCCAGAGACCAGGTCAACTCCCTGAAAACCAGATAGAGCTACTACTCCACCCCACAAGAAGCCAGGCTATGATTTTGAACCCCAGAGGACACCAGTCCAGGTCAGAGACCACACACATACTTATCCACAACTTTAGGTTCAAACTTGGACAGCAACCATTTGGGTCATCATCTCCCAATCCTGGCAGAGACCTCTACCTAATCAAAGGTCACAGAATCTAGAAGACACCAGAGAAAATACTGAAACTAAGGAGGAAAACACCTATCCCAAAAGACAAATCCAGAAATTGGCACCTAAACATATAATTACCCAAATCCAGTTGCCTAAATGTTAGTTTAAGAACATAATCAACAACCAGCCATGGTGATATGTCACCTCAGAACCCAACATCCCACTACAGAAAGCCCTGGATATTAAAACACAGCAGAAGCACAAGAAAACAACCTTGAAGCCAAATTTATGATGATGATAGATGTACTTAAAGGGGAGACAAAAATATTTTCTAAAGAAATCCAGGATAAGACAATAAAAAATTCAAGTAAATCAACAAATCTATTAGAGTCCCAAGAAAATCAAGATAAAAGTAAACATGTGAAATAATCTATTTAGGACATGAAAATCGAAATAAAAGCAATAAAGGAAACACAAAATGAGAGGACTCAATAAATAGAAAATCTAGTTAATCAAGCAGGAGCAACAGATGTAAGCATGACCAATAGAACTTAAGAGATGGAAGAGAAAGTCTTAGATGTTGAAGATACAATAGAAGAAATAGATTCATCAATTAAAAAAAAAAAAACAATTAGAGCTAAAAAATACTCCTTACACAAAACACCCAACAACAACAACAACAACAACTAAAAACTGTGCACCATGATAACACTAAATCTAAGAATAATAGGGATAGAAGAACAATACCAACTCAAAACCTGAAAAATATATTTAACAAATTCATAGAAGAAAAATTTCCTTATAAAGGTACAAAAAGCTTACACAACACCAAATTAGATCAGAAAAGGTACCCACATTACCTAATAATCAAAGCACTAAATAAATAGAACAAAGAAACAAAGAATGTTTAAAAAAATTCTGAAGGAAATGGCTAAGTAACATATAAAATACAACTATAAAAATTACACTTGACTAAGTTATTCAGTGGTTGTGGTTTGCTCAGAAACTCCCTGGACTGACCCTTCAAACCCCAGTCCATCTATAGGAACACCTGACTCACTCTTGAGGGAGGGGGGACAAAACTGGATTTGGCCGGGAGTGAAGACTGATCCAAGCATTGTTGGGCCAGTGTGACCATAGGACTGTTGGCTCCCTGCCAAGGGAGGGAATGGGGAGTTGCAGAGAAGAAAAATGATCAGATGTGATGGGAGGGGGAAGAGACCTTCAATAAGGATATACAGGGATGGAAAAAAAAATTCAGAGGGAAAGCTGAACACAAAGAAAATGTATGTGTAGTAATCTTATTTGCGTTTCCACCCTTGATAAGCCATGCTTATGATTATTATCCTCTGTATAGTTATTGTTAACTCTTCGACATTTTTTTTAAAAAAATTCTTTTTACTGTTTTTTTTTGATAAATACAAAATAAAGAAGAAAAAAAAAGAGGTAATATAAAAAAAAAATTACACCTGACTTCTCAACAGAGACTCTAAAAGCCAAAAGGGCCTGAATTGAGATCTTGCAGACTTTAAGCTACTCTAAGCCAGCCAGCCTAGACTAATATACCCAGCAAAGCTTTCAATTACTATAGATGCAGAAAACATGATATTTTATGACAAAATTTACATTTAATCAATATTTATCCACAAATATTACCCTATAGAAAGTACTAGAAGGAAAACTCCAACACAAGGAAGTTAAGTACACAAGTAAGCATGGGCATAATTCAACACAATCTAAATAAGAGAAATACAACACACACTCACACATACTATTACCACCACCAAAATCAACATAATAGTACGTATAAACAATTAGTGGTCATTAGTATCTCTCAATATCAATGGACTCAATCCACCAATAAGACACAGGCTAATATAATGGATACAAAACAGGACCTATTTTTCAGCTGCATACACAAAACACACCTCAATATCAAAGATAGAAATTACCACAGAGTAAAGATTTGGAAAAGAATTTTCCAATCAAATGAACCAAAGAAGCAAGTATCTAATATCTAACAAAATAGACTGCAAACCAAAATTAATCAAAAGAAATGGAGAAGGATGTAGTAATATATATTTAATAATATTAGCTGGAATATCAGAAAGTAACCACAGTCATCCAGCCACCTCCTCAGTCCTGTCTCCAGGAATCTATCCTCTAACTGAATGCCTCTGAGTCCTCAGCTGAAAAGGAAGTGAATATTTCTGGAAAAGCTGATAAACTCTCTTCTCTTGCTCTACCTAGCTGTCTACCTTCCCCCTTCCACATTCCTAAAGCTAGGATTAATGGTGTGGGTTACCTGTCCATGATCTGGCTTGGTTCTGAGCTTAACTCTATGTTCCCAATTAATTTTATTAAATATATATATCACTATAGAAGGACATTTAATATTCATTAAAAAAAGAATTCACCAAGATTATCTTTCAGTTCTGAATATCTATGCTCCAAAATGCAAGGGCACCCACATTTATAAAAGAAGCATTACTAAAGATTAAGTCTCACACCAAGCCAACCATATAACCTTAGACCTACCTATGGAATATGCTGGAGTAAATGTAGCAGAGAGATTGTGGGTGTGGCCAACTAATGACTGTTTCAGCCTGAAACCCACTCCACAGGAGTGGGTCTGGGAAGAGGATCCAGTGATCTAGGCTGGGCTTCAGCAGCAGGGAAAGCCAGAAATGAGTGTCAGGTGAGAAGGAACTGCTATAACTAGTGCAGATTGTGGCTGCGTTGGTCTTCTGTAAGACTAGAGTCCTACTAGAAAGCCAGACAATCAATGGTCTTTTCCAGAGACAATAGTGCACATTTATACTCACTAGTAAAAGAAACTTACCAATTAAGGCAGGTAGTGTTCAAACACAAAGTGGCAGGGCAGATTGAAGGTGGCCTGGTAGAGTCAGGATTCCTTGGTGCCTATGTGCACCCTAGGCCCAAAGACAGACTGACAGATCCATGGCACCAAAATGTTGATATTTTTGCATATAAGAGTAGACACACTACCAGATGCCACACTACAATTTATTTGGGATGTTGCCGAGCAGGTACAAGGGAGGAAAAGTATAAAAAATAAATAAAAAGGAACGACCTTTTATGTAGTTTCTCCTTATAAGAGAATGGGTGAGCACAGATATACATGTTGGGATATTGAACTAGCACATTTACCACATAGTTGCTACATGCCAGGAATTCTTACACAGATTGGTCTAGATTAATGGGTATACTGGATGTGTATCCCATTCGAAACCTGGAGTGTGGTGGTATACATGAAATGCTGGAAAGATTGACTATGGCATTGGATAAGACCTATGGATTCAAGAATAGGCAGGGAATGTCCTGGCCCAAACCTAAAGATCATTTGTTGCTCAAATAGGGCAGGAGAAAAATATACAGAGAAACTAGATATGAAACACTGAGAAGGGAGCATGTATGTATTAGAAGGTTGAAGGAGATTCACCAGGCTAGGCCCTAGAAAAGGAAGTAGAATGTTTGGTTGGGTTGGAAGGTTGAATGAGACACAGAAGTTATGTCAGGGTACCATCACATAGAAAATGCATCTACATCCTGACTTCTGCACAGGAAAAAATATTAAAAGCAGAACAAAACCAATCAGAAACAATCTGAACAAATTTCACCAGACTTAGAAAATATATAAAATATTAATAAACGGATAATAAGAATGAAGGCCTACATATTACAAGGAATTCTGGAAGCATTAGCATCATAAAGAGTTAAACTTGTCCATAAAAATACACTGAAATTTCCTCAATCTGTAAAAAATAATAATAATTTAAAAATCAAATCAAAATGAACAAATTCTTGCAAAATATCAATTTAATCCAGCAGGAATTAACCTAGAAGTCATTTTTTAAAAGACTAAAAGAGAATCGATAGATTCCATAGGACAGCATTCAAACCCTCCTATGTACAGAGAAAATTTTTACCAATTTGTAAAAACAGAAATACAGAGTAATATGCAAAAATACAAAATAAGTTAATAATAGATTAGAATAAATATTAGGTAAAATAAAAGGCAAGCATTTAAAAACATACTACATATATGGAAGATTTACATAACAACATAGACAAAGAAGATAAAATTATCTAATAAAACATTCCTGAATATACTACATTCCACATGATTTTAATCAAGATCCAATTAGATACTCTTGGCAAAAATGTAAGTGACCTTTTATATTTTTGGTTATGAGCCTAGACTTTAAAGATTAAGATATCATTCCAGCCCAAAATGTAAGTGAGTTTTCAAATAGAAACAGAAAATATCTTTATGAAATACAAAGAAAATCATGATAAATGAAGAATAATCAGTAAATCACATTACAATACCATGAAATTTAACAAGGGACAGAGAATTATTGGCAGAAGTATAATGATCTTGTTTGCCATGTGGTAAAAACTTTAAATGAAAATATGCAAGGACAAAGAACTCACCAAAAACTCCAGCAAAAACTTTACTTTATTAAAATAAAATAAAAATCCGTCCTAGAGAACACAGACTTTAGAAGTTCTCATCATGTTTATAAAAGGAGCTCTAATTAACTTAGAGGTGAAAAAAATAAAGACAAAACAGGACAGTGGAAGGAGGCATTGTAGGGAAGTAGAGAGGTGCCTTAATGGGGGTAATGGGGGACAGACAGGCATTGCAAGATCTAAATATGTTCAGAAATTGTATGTACCTGTATGAAAAAATTTCAGGATAAAATTTATTGTTATGCACGATTAATATAAGTTAAATATAATCATCAAAGCAAATACAGAAAAAAAAAACTACTTCAGATTTAGTGTAACAAAGGAACAAAGAAAACATTTCTCACACAAACAGCATAAGCCATAAGCACTGGAACAAAGCCTTCCTTTACCCAGAGAAAATACCCTTCAAGAAAGAGGTTGAGCAGAGAAGGTTCTCAGAGAAGTAATATCTGAGAGGATGTAGCACACGAGAGCTGCACTTAAATAGGGACTGTCTCAAGCACAAGAAAATATACCTTAGGAATATAAGTATCTTTATGAAGGAGTAAAAATCAAAGAATATAGTCTATTTTCACTTTCAATTTTTCTTGAAGTTTTGTTAGAATGAAAGTAATAATGTGATTGGATGTTCATTTTATGTATAAAAGTAAAATTAATAACATTAAGAGACAAAAGATGGGAAGAAGAAAGTTGAAACAATTCAGTTCTTTATAAATTAAGTGGTAAAATCTTAGTTAAAATTAAACACATTGAAGGACCATAAAATGAACTATAGAGCAACCAGCTAAAATAATGATAATAATAATATGAACGCCCATGTTTGGAAAGACAAAGCAGATGCATTGTCCTGTTTCTGTCACTATATATAAATAAAAAGCTTTTACAGAGTAGATAAACAAACAGCTTTTTAAGTGGAGAATACGCATCAGTATATAATATAAAGAAAAGCATAACCATGAGTTTTGACTTTCTGGGTTTGTTCCTGATGTCTTATATTAGATATTGAGGAAAAGTAGGATCCCAGAAAAACCTCAAATTAACACTAGCAAAACAAAACAGAACAGAAACTTTTAAATCACACCTCTCTTAGGTATTTTTTTAAATTAAAGTTCACTTACTGAACTTGCCCTCATTTGGCTGCCAAGCTACATGATTGAATTGTACATGAGATGCCAATATTAACTCACTTTTACAAAGGACTTGTAAATACAGAAAGCTCTATTGAAAACCATATTCACGCACAAAAGAGGCAGTTTGAAAATGACAGCCTACTTCTATAAATAAATGACTGTAAATACGCAGGCATTTCTTTTTGCACAGATCTGTAGACATTCATGATACACATAGAACTCATAAATTTTTAGAACTTTGTCCACTTATTAGTGATAACTACTTAATTTGACTTAACCAAGTTCATAAATGTAATGAGTGATATCTGAAACTAAGACTTCTATATTGTTTAAAAAAGGGTAAAGAAAAAAGAAAAAAGAAAGAAATGTTCATATGATGTGTGGAATGTTTTATTTCTTTCCTCTCAACTGGTTGTTCGTTGTGTGACCAGTCTCACATGAAACTTGAATGAATTCCATTGGGCTTACTTTGTGCCAATACATTTAACTTTTCCTTTTTTGCTTTTCCGTTTCATCACTAGGCACTTTCCCTTGAGTCATATCACCACCATCAATAGTGTCCAGGAAGCTCTTATTATATTGACATGTGAATGAGAACTCAGCCAGCAGAGTGGAAAGTAGGAACATATAAGCTGTTATTTAACTCTTCCATTGTTCAACTGAAAGCCAGAAGTTTTTGAGTAAATAACATGTTGTCTTTTGCTTCCATTACTGCACATTTGAGAGTGACTGATGATTTAACAAGCTGGTTTGGGCTCAGCAGCCCACAAAACAAAATGTAATGTGTTTGTCATGATTGAATAAGAGTGCAGAATTCATCTCACTTCAAAATACTCTGAACAGTTTTATACCTAGCATTCGACATTTAAATCCTTTATCATTATACAGCCCTAACTTCTTTATCTTTTAGTTTGTCTTATATGTGATTAAGCTCTGCTTCCTAAAACTTCTCTAACAAAGTCCCACTAAGTAGAATAACTAAAAATAGTGGTTCACAACCTGTCCTGACCCTATTGGGGTTGAAAGACCCATTCACAGAGATCAGCTAAGAAAGCACAGATATTTACTTAATGATTGGTAACAGTAGCAAAATTGCAGCTATAAGACATAAATGAAAATAATTTTATTGTTGGAGTCATCACAACATGAGGAACTGTATTAAAACATAGCAGCACTAGGAATGTTGAGTGCCACTGGTTTAAAATGACAGGATATTTCATTATTTTATAGAACTGTTGGTTATAAGACCAAAAATATGGTTCCATTAGAAATACACAATTCCTACAAGGTTGGATGGAGGAACTCTTTCATACCTTCCCTCGGATTCTGCTATTTCCAGTAATCTTTCCAAATCCACGACTTGTAACTACTTCACTCTAGTTCATGCCTCTGTCATTACATGGACATATTCTTCTGGAGTGGCTCAATGTTTGTGCATCTCTCCTGTTTTTAAAGGGGCACTAGTCACTGTGAATTAAGAACCTGTTTACTTTATATTGCTGCGATTCAACTAAGCATGTCTTGACCCAATGCCCACAAAAGACTGCATTCTAAAGTCCTGAGTTATTGGACTTTGATAATGGCTTTTAATGGGACAAAATTTATCTAGGTGCATGACTGAGAACAATATTTAATAATATATTACTAGGAATCCTGTATCAAAATTTCTAGTTTTTAAAGCTACTAAGAGGAACTGTATTTTTCTTTTTTCTTCTTCTTCTTCTTTATTTTGTATTTAACAAAAAAAAGTAACATGAATTTAAAATGAGGAAAAGTTAACAATAACTATGAACAGGATAAGAATCATAAGCATAGCTTATCAAGGGTGGTAATGCAAATAAGATTGCTACACATATATTTACTATGTGTTCAGCTTTCCCTCTGAAATTTTTTTTCCCATCCCTGTATATCCTCATTCAAGGTCCCTTCCCCCTCCCAACACATCTTGACATTTCTCTTCTCTGCAACTCCCCATCCCTTCGCTGGGCAGGGAGCAGACAGTCCTATGGTCCC